>PVJH01000505.1:145682-294043 GCA_004026705.1 Nesogale talazaci | reverse complement strand
AATAGTGTTTTCTTTTGGAAAAGTGGATATATTTGCATGTTGGAAATGCTCCATAAAAGTTAGGTTTCCAACTGAGTGCAGACAAGTTTCTGTAGCTAAATTATAGAAACAATGGTGGCTCATTGGTGGAATCCTTGCCTTTCATCCTGGAAACCTGGGCTTGATGCTCAGCCCGTGTACCTCATGAGCCTCTATCACCCATTGGAGGCTTGAATGTTGCTTATGATGCTATACCGGTTTCAGCAAGCGAAGTGTCTAGTCTAGACGAACACAGCCTAGGAAAAAGATCTGCTGATGTGCATTCAAAAACCAGCCAATGTTTAATCTTGGGACAGCATGGAATTAGGTAGCATTGTGTTTTGTTGTGCACAGGGAACTGAACAGGTTCATTCTGGTTCCACCCCTGATAGTCTGAATGGGAATCTCCAGTGTCACAAAGTGTATACAATCACTTTATAACAATCACTTGGGAACTATAAGTATCACCTGAACATCTTGGTACACTGTAGATTCTGTATCAGTCTGTCTGGGGTGGAAGGCAAATTCTCAGCAGGGATGGAACCACAGCGAATCACTTCAAAGCTCTGAATGCCAGGAGTTGGGGGCTACTTTGATGGCAGCTTGCAACATAGTAAAACTTTGATTAGAAAAGAACGCTACGTTGAAGGTTAATGGGCGATGTGCATGGGACTTTGAGGGTGAGACCTTGGCTGTGTATATGGCAGGGGTTCTATAAAAATAGAAAGTGAAAAGAAAAAAAATGAAATTAGGTAATTAGGTCAACTGAATGAGTCTGGAAGTTTTCCTCTCTGGCAATGGGTTGGTACGTTAGGTCTCAGAAGTAAGGGTTATTTTAGGGTACAAAAGAAACTCCATCTCAAATATAACTTGAAGAGGGCATTTATTGAGAGACAAAGACAACACAGACACACCATCCAGATGAGGGAGGCCACTACCACGAGGTGAAAATGGCATCCAAGGGTTTGTTTAGATGCTGCAACCCTTTCGAAGGAAACTGGCAAAAAAAGCATTATTGGTGACTGATAGTTACAGCACAATTATAGGCCAGACCACCCAAGCAGAAGTGAGACCGCAAATGGGACACATTCATTGTTAGATTCAAGGGCTTACAAGCTTGGTCCAGGCTTCCTGACCTAGGTAGTCAGTCTGAGTGAAAGTGAAGAAGGATGACTCCTGAGCCTCTGTGCCATCCCCAGCAAGATGACCTTCATCACAGACACACCTAGGCAAGCCCCTAAGAGAGACTGCCCCTCCCTGGACTGGCTGCAGAGAGGAGTGGAGGCAGTCCACACCCCAAGGCATTTTGCCTGAGGCACTATTATCTACATCCTTGACTGATGATCACAAGGCAGTCTGTGGAGGCATAATCTAAGTGGGGGACTCTACAAATGGATTTGGGGCTGTCACTGCCATCCATAGCCTTTTGCAAACCAGGGTGCGCCTATGTTAGCCCTAATACAGAGTACACAATCAAGGGCACAGTTGTGTTTCCAGGGCCTTCTTTATCCCAGCCATCTGGTGAATCCAAACTTACTGAAGCGAGTGTCTAGCCTCAGAGCGTGCGAGCTTTAGTGGTAGGTGGTCTGACTAGCAACACACTTCCAAGTGAGGTTCTTAGAGGAAGCAGTGCTCAACAAGATATCCCTCTTTGACTCCCTCCAACGATTGTGAGAAAATGAAACACTAAACACACACACACAAAACAAAGCAAGGCACAAACCCAGGAGATGTTACAAAATTTATTCAAGTCTTTCATTTACATTTGGATAATAAAATAGCATCATTTTATCACTTAAATGATGGAATTCTTTTCTGCTTATGTTAGTACTCTCTTCATGCCATGGTTAGTACAAACGTCAAACATTGGGAAGTTTCTGGGTGGCTTGCATACTTGGCGTTTTGATAATAAGTGGTAGGCACGTGTGCTGTGTTCAGTGTTGAAAGAAGTAGTCAGGTTAAGTATTTTACTATGCGGTGTTCCTCTCCCGTCCTACAAGACATCAGCTTTTTGGAAGAATAGATGGCTCAAGGGATTAGTGTTGGAAAGTGGAGACTTTCACATTGGTTTGGTTTGGTTCCCATGTGACCTTGGCCAGGCAGACTTGAAAATCAGCACTGTTTAATAGACATTAAGAGAGCCCACTTTTGATCCACTTTTAGTGAATAAAGCCCTGTAAAACTTTAATGTCATAGTTGTGGAACTTATGCGAAGAATTAGTGATTCAGGCACTTTCTTCCCCTTTGCTTTCAGGAAATAGTTGTTGGTGTTTGAAATCAGAATTGTGGAGACAACTTGAGTCATTTCTGGGGGCCCCAGGGAGACTCCTGATCCTGGTCGTGGGGGTTTTGTATTGCTTTCAGTGTGTGGTGCTGGGATACAGACCCTTTTCTTTCTGTTTGCATTCTCCCCCCTCCCCCCCCCCCCCGCCCCAGATTCAGAACTGCTCATCTGACTTGACCCCATTCACTGTCATAGAGTGAATTTCAACTCAGAGGGACCTATGGGACACAGCGGGACGATGCCATAGCTTTCCCGCACTGGGGCAGACAGCCGCACTCTTCCCCCAGGGAGCAGCCAGCTGGTGGTTTTCAAATGCCCCCTTTGCTGCTAGCACTTAGACCACGCGGCTCCTTCATCTGATACTAGACTGACTTAAAAAACGATTTTGGAGTCATCCACTGCCCAACATTCCTTCTCTGTGATCAAATAAAGGAAGTCAGGCGAGTCTCATTTTCTGTCTCCTCCTTTCCCCTCCCCCTGAAAGAATTTCAAGGCACAATGCCTTTTTGGCCACCTTATTTCTGATTCATACTTGCAGTGTGCCTCCAGTGAAGTAGTAGTCTTTCACAGTTTGAGCTCAGTCACTGCCAGTCATTATCACTCAGTATTTATAGAGCTTCCAGAGAAGGGTGTGCACTCGGGGATGATCTATTACTGGCTAATTTGTTTGCTGAAAGATGGGCCCATGTATTTAGAATGATGACAGATCACAATATTTGGCTAAGTGTATCAGTCAGTGTCTCATTTTTCAAAACATGAAAACTCCAACAGGCTCCTTTGAAAATGCTGGGGATGGATTTTATTTGCTAAATGAATTTCTGCCCTGGCTAGATTCACTCACTCACTCAATCATTAATTAATTCCAGGTTATCTTTTATTATATCCTAATTTGGGTAATGGAAACTTTTAGCTGGTTCTTATTCTGCAGTGGCAGAGTCTCTACTCACTCATGCTTGCCTTACTGCAGCAGCAGACTCCAACATTTTATCACACAAGGAAGGTCGAGTGCAGAAATCTATGTCTCCGATTGTCCTAGGCTCACTGCCTGTGGCCAGGACATGAGGATAAATTCTTCACTGAAGACTAAAAATGAAGGGAGAAGCAACAACCTCAAAACAACTGCTTCCAAGTCAATTTGAGGAATTTAAGATTGGGGTGGTATTAAAAGCATCATCCAGGAAGAGAGAAAAGCTGGAGTTATTCCTGAGAGAAGCTGCTTATTCTGGCTCTTGTGGATCTTTTTACACACCACACACACACACACACACACACACACACACACACAGCAGGAGAGTATTCAGACAGGTATTAAGCCTTGCTTATCAGAATAGATTATCACCCAAAAGGAAAGGAAAGGATAAGGTGTGTCTTCCACTATTCTCTGCCAAATATATGATGCCACACCCACCCCTTGGCTTGGGGACAGCCAGATTAGATGGTGAATGAATAAAAGGTATTCTCCATTGTAGTTCACCTCTATATTGCAATCAATCTTTATTTTTTTTTTAAAAAAGAAAAAGTATAAGGATGTTTAGAAATAACCAGATCAGATTCCAGGTAAGTCCATTTAGTGCTATTACTCAGTGACATGTTGCTGATTTTCCCAGGACTGTACTTGTAATCTGTGTGTTTGAAAGGTCTTTATATTTGGAAGAGATCATAGCAGAAGGGATAATGTTTCTTCCTTGAACCCTGCTTCTTGGAAACTTTCCCCAGCATACCTGACAGCGATGACAGGTGCCTAGGCTCACCAGCCGCAGGTCCTGAGAGTCACTTAGAGTGCCAGTCAGGCTCTGAGCTGTGATGTGGTGTGAGCTGTCAATGTAGGATGCTGCCCACAGAGGAAGGGAAGAGAAAGCAAAATATGAGATCTGTTGCTGAAAACCGAGGGCTTTTTGAGACGTCACACTGGAAAGCCAGGCCTCCAGAGGAGGACCCTGTTCTACCCATTATCCAAGGACCTGCCATTGCACTGGATCCATCAAGTGGAAAGATAAGCAGGCTCACTGAGCAAAATCTTCTTTTAAAATAATACTGGCCAACACATTCTGCCTCCAAAGTTAGATAGGTTTCTAGTTATATTTGACCCACTAATTTAAAAAAATGGCACCTGTTTCCCCCATCAGCTTGAAATACAGTGAAATATGCCATATACCACTCTTCAGTTTGCTTGCCTATAAAACATTAGGATATTTTAACATAGTGTTAGCTTGCCTGAGATAGAGGGAGTCATGCTGGCTTTATTTAAAGTAGTTTGGATTGTACTAAATATTTAGGTCAAGTTATACATAACTTAGTGTCCTTTGATCCAAAGATATATTTGAACAGTGTAAATTTTATGAACTTGGAATTTTCCCTGAGTACCACTTCACCTTTATTAGGAACTGAATAGCAGAGAGTGCCAATTTGTCTTTAAAAGGGGCCCAGACCTTCCCTCAATGCAAGAACATTTTGTTCTAACAAACTGGCATTCTATGTCGTTCACCCTCCCGGCACAATTGCTGCAGACAAAATGGGTACACAAGCAAATGGGAAGAAAGTGGAGTGTGTCTGGCTATCAAAAGATAGAGCACGGGGTCTTAAAGGTTTGAAGTTAAACAAGCAACCATCTAGCAGAGAAGCAAGTCCACATGGTAGAAGCACATCAGCCTGTGCCATCATGAGGTATCACCAGAACCGGGTCACAGACATCACAAAACAAATAAATAAACCAAAAAACCATAATGTTGAGAAAAGGGGGGGGGGTGCACAGAACAGAGACTCAAAGCCCATCTATTGAGAGTGGGACATTTCCTCACAGAAGGGCCACACAGAAAGGATGAGTCAACCAAGGGACAGTAAAGCACCAGTGAAACACACAATATTCCTCTGGTTTCTTGAAGCTCCCTCACTCCCCACTATCATGACCCTAGTCCTGCTTTTCACTAAAGGCTAGGCTGGAACATGCACATAGGTACAGGTAAGAGATAAAGAACCCATGACACACAGAATCCAGAAACAAGATTGGGAGTAGCAATACAAGAAGGGTAGGGGAGAGGTGAGGGGAGAAGGGGAGGAAGGGGAACCGATAACAATGGTTGAGACATAATCATACACAACTTCCTCTAGAGGGACGAACAACAGAAATTGAGGGAGAAGGAAGACAGTGGTCAGTGTAAGATATGGAAATAATAATTTATAAATTATCAAGGAGTCACAAGGGTAGGGGTGATGAGGGAGAGAGAAAGAAGGAGCTGATACCAAGGACTCAATAAAAAGTAAATATTGAGATCGTGAGGGGAGGTGTATGAGTACCCAATAAAATGATTCATTTAAAAAAAAAGGGGGGGGGAGGAGAAAGAGGAGTTGTTTTTTTTCAATACCAAGGGCTCAAGTGGAAAATGTTTGGAAATGTATGTGGCAACATGTGTGCAAATGTGCTTGATACAGATGATGTAATGAATGTAATAATAGCAGTAAGAGCCCCCAATAAAATGATTTGTAAAAAGTCAATATTGAGAAAATAATGATGGCAATATATGTACAAAGATGATTGATTAGGAGGCCCCAATAAAATGATCTTTATATAAAAAATTCTTTTTAAAAAGGAAGCAGAAACAAGCGTTACTGTGCAATAAACATGGAGCCCTGGTGGTGTATTCGGGTGGCGTGGTGGGGGATGTGCGTGAGCTGACCAGCCACTCCGAAAGAGAAAGATGCGACTTTCTATGCCCATAAAGATTTACAACTTCAGAAACCAACAGGAGCCATCCCTCTCTATTCTCTAGGATCGCTGTCAATCATAATTGACTGGTAGTGAGTTTGTTATAATAAAGGAGAGATCCCCATGTTCTGACACCAAGTTTTGGATTTGAACTCTGTTAGACTCCCAAGTCCTTTAGTAAAACATTCCACACTTATTTTAGAATGGCAGAACTTTTCCACCTCTGCCTAGAAGCTCTTAAAAGTAAAGTTAGGGTTTTTCATGCAAGGAAGCTCAGCATCAATTTCATCTTTGAAACATTTAAATGTCATTATCCTGCTGAGGCTACAGCTTGGGGAGAGGGGCACATCTGATCAGAGCACACAGGAGAAAATGAGGGAAGGAGAGAGAGAGGGGAACACATTCTGGTGCCGCCTCCCACCCCTCCCCTGAAGATGATATTCCTGCTCAGAGCAGCCAATGCACAGAGAGGACCATAGGGCTGGCCTAGTACTATACACAAAGTCCCTCACCCATAATGCTAAAGGGGACTACACTGGAGGCATAGTATGGGAATTGTGCCCTATCTGGCCCCACCACTTTGGGGTGAAACACTAAGTACGTGCAACAGAGCAAGAAGGGGTACAAAGCAATGAAGTCCCTGAGAAAAACTAAAACTAGACTTTGGGGCCACAACAGGGTACCCCATCAGACTTGACTGAAAAATACTCCTAAAGGTCAATGAACAGACCTTGAACTATTTATAGGGTTTTCTTTTTTTGTCCTTGTTATTTTGTCTTCTTTTGTTGTTTTGTTTGGCTTTATCTTGCTTTTATGCTTACTATTGTCTCTACATGTCTAGATAGAGAAGACGGGCAGGAGAAAATGGTTCGGGGGTGGGTGAGGGAGTGGGGGTTATGGAAGAGGAGGAAGAGGCAGGCAGAAAGACAGGATGTATGTTAACAAACCCAGGGACAAGGGAACAGCAAGTGATCTAAAATCAATAGGGAGGAGGGTGTATGACGCCTGGTATGACTTGATCAAGGGCAGTGTAACTGAGAGAAATTACTGAAACCTAAATGAAGGCTGAATGTGATAGTGGGACAAGAGAAAAGTAAAAGAAAATAGAGGAAAGAACAAAGGCAAAGAGCATTTATAGAGGTCTAAATATAAACATGTACATATGTAAATATATTTATATAAAGTGATCGGGAAGTAGATATATGTACATATGTTCATATATCAAATATTAAGACAGTAGATGGACATTGGACCTCTATTCCAATACTCCTTCAATGCAAGAACACTTTGTTTTAATAACCTAGCATTCTCTGATGCCAACACAATTGCTGAAGACAAAATGTGTGCATAAGCAAATGTGGTGAAGAAAGCTGATGGTGTCTGGCTATGAAAAGATATAGCATCTATGGTTTCTAAGGTTTCAAGATAAACAAGTGACCATCTAGTGAAAAGCAACACAGCCTGCATGGAAGAAGCACACCAGCTTATATGACCACGAGGTATCAATGGGATCAGGTATCAGGCATCAAAAAACCCCAATAAGTATGAGTACCCAATAAAATGATTCATTTAAAAAAAGGGGGGGAGGGACAAAAGGCGATTTTTTTCTTTGCTTTTTTTTTTTCAAGAGGAGCTTATACCAAGGGCTCAAGTGGAAAATGTTTGGAAGTGCATGTGGCAACATGTGTAAAAATGTGCTTGATACAGATGATGTATTGAATGTTATAGTAGCTGTAAGAGCCCCCAATAAAATTATTAAAAAAGTTTTTTCATAGAATGCAAAAATAGTATTGTAATGTATTTATTTTAATTTTAAATTTTATTTAATTTTATTTTTTTTCCTTCTCTCTGATTTTAAATTTTAAATACAAGCTCATCAACCACATTCAGGTCTACATGGGCAAGAAGCCTTTCCCCTGCCCCTTCCCCGGGCTGTGGCAAGGTCCTCGCTCGCTCCGAGAACCGCCAGATGCATAAGCGCACTCATACTGGATAAAAACCTTTCAAATGTGAGTTTGATGCCTGCGAGAGGAAGTTTGCCAACGGTAGTTAGTGATCGCAAGAAACACTCTCACGTCCACACCAGTGACAAACCCTCCGACTGCAAGATGCAAGGCTGTGACCAATCCTACACTCACCTGAGCTCCCTGAGGAAGCACATACAGATTCTCTCACTGCAGGTCTCCACCGCCTTCCCCAGGAACTCTTGGTGACTCATCAGTGGGGGCTCCAGTGGGTGCCCCCTTGTCACCTGTGCTGAAACCAACTGGAAGTCGCACTAGCACACTCTCCCTTCAGGTCACCAACGAGTGGTATGTTTGCCAGGCCAGTGGGGTCCCCAGCCACCTTCACACTCCTTCCAGCAACGGAAACTCCTCTGAGCCTGAAGATGAGGAAATGTATTAGATTTCTGAAGTTGTGTGGACTATAGATGAAAAATTTATTAATAATTATAAGCAAAATAAGTGGCGGTCCTTGACTATATCCTAGCCTAAGACAATGCCCAGTCTTTGACAAACCCATGACTCAGAATTGCCACCAGTTCTAATTAGCCCTATTTATTCAATATGAAACCCTATGTTGTTTACAAACTTAATTAATTTAATTAAGATATTTGGGACTTTTTTTCCAATAAAAAACCTACACTGTCTGATGTCTCCCTTCACTGACTTCCCTGTTGTCCATGCCCCAGGGAGGAGATAAGGTGACCAGATGTCCCACTTTTTAACAATTTAACAATGTCCTGTGGCATTTCAAAATTAAAATAAATATATTACAATACTATTTTTGCATTCTATGAAAAAACTTTTTAAATAATTTTACAGCTATTATAACATTCGATACATCATCTGTATCAAGCACATTTGCACACACGTTGCCCCATTCACTTTCAAACATTTTCCACTTGAGACCTTGGTATAATTTCCTCTTGAAAAAAAATTTACATATGTCCATGTCTGTATTTAGAACTCTGTAAATGCTCTTTGCCTCCTTGTTCTTTCCTCTATTTCCTTTTACTTTTCTCTTGTCCCACTATCATGTTCAGCCTTCATTTAGGTTTCAGCTGTTTCTCTCAGTTACATTGCCCTTGATCAAGTCATACCAAACCCAACCAAGCCGTAGGACATCACTGAAGAACAGAGCTGGGGGCAAAATGTACTGAGGGAAATGAATGGAGAGAGAGATTAGTTAATTAAAACATAGACTGCCAATATGCAATATATTGTGTCTTTTTCAAGGAGAAGAGAAAAGATTAAGTCAGAATTTAACACAGGGAGACCCCTTGCATTTCCTGGAGTGCCTCTCCAATGCCTTTGACACAACAATGTGAGCTGGTTTCGAGCTTCCTCATTGCAAAGTCTGCAAAGGCCTCTTGATTGTAAACCACACACTTGCTGCATTGCCAGCAGATCTTGGACTGGACCTATTTCCAAACCTATTTGTAAAAGCCCTTTAAGTTCTAATGTTTGTAATTTTTCATTTCTGCTCTTTTAGTACTGCTCTCACCACAGTGGTATTTTTATATAGCATTATCTCTTTACTACCCTACTTGTATGATTAAAAACAACATAAAAAAGATGTAGCAACCTTAATATAGTTTCCATATATTTTCTACTGTGATTGTTCCAGTAACGAAGAGAGAGGAAAAAAGCTGCTGCAACAGATATAACTGAGACTGTGATATTTTATAAAAAATAGAAGACATTCAAGTGCTTTCTTTTTTTCCTATGGATTTTTGAGCGGGATTTTCCTCTTTTAAAAATCAACTGAAATTTCAGACGCTGCCTTCTTATTGTGTCCAACCTTCTTGAACAATAAAGAGATGATGTTTTAGATGGAAAAAAAAGAAATATATAACTTTCCTGTAGTTCTTTAATGCTCACCCACCCCCACCCTCATAACCCACTTCTGCCTTATAAATCTGGCTAGACCAGATCATCTATACTGGTACAGATAAGCTCTGGAAACACTGGGAATCCAGGACAAATAAACCTCTCAGGACCAATAATGAGCAATAGGAGGGTTAGGGGAAGTTGGGCGGGGTGGGGGGTGGTGGTTGTAGAATAGGAAACTGATCACAATGATCTACGTATAACCACTTCCCAGGGGGATAGACAACAGAAAAAGTGGGTGAAGGGAGAGACAGTCGTCAGTATAAGAGATAAGGAAACTTTCCTTTTTATAAATTATCAAGGACTCATGAGAGTTCTACTAGTTGACCCAGAGTGATTTGTTTTAGGTGCTAATGAGTTGGCTGTGGCCCGTAGCAATCCTATGCCGCAGAGACTGAAACACAGCATGGTCCTGCACCATTCGCACAGTTGTTCCTGTATCTGAGTCCAGTGTTGCAGCATCCGTGTCGATCCATTTTCTTGAGGGTCTTCTGCTGTAGCAAACAAGTTTAGCAAGCAAACTTGCCCCTAAGAAGCATCCTGGCTCTACGTCTTCCAAGACAGATGGGTTTGTCCACTTAGCAGTCCATGGTATTTTCAATATTTTTCTCTAGCGTCACAATTTAGATGGCTCTATTCTTCTATGGTCTTCTTTATTCAGTGTCCAGCTTTCCGTCCCATGCATACAGCGCACTAGAAAGGAACCGTGGATTGGGTCAGATGCACCTTAGTTCTCAAAGTAAAATCCTTGCTCTTCCGCACTCCACAGCGGTCTTGCGCAGCAGATTCAGCTAATGCGGTACATGTTTTGATTTTTTGATTGCTCCTTCCATGAGCATTGATTGTGAATCCAAGAAAGAGAAAATCCTCAACCACTTCAATCTTCTCTCCCTTTATCACTTATTACTGGTTGACTTTCCAGGATTCCGGTCTCCTTTACATTGATTTGTAATCTATACCGAAGGCTGTAATCCTTGATATTCAGCAGCTGGTGCTTCGATTCCTCCTCACGTTCAGCAAGCAAGGTTGTGTCGTCTGCATTCCACAGGTTTTTAGCCAGCCTTCCTACAACCCCGATGCCACACTCTTTTTGTATAATCCAGCTTCTCCCATTGCTTGCTCCGCATACAGATTGAACAACTGTAGTGAGAGGATACAGTCCTGACGCACACCTTTCCTGATTTTAAACCATACAGTATTCCCTTGTTCTGCTTGAAAAACCACATCCTGATCTCTGCACACCAAGCACAATGAAATGTTCTGGAATTTCTATTCTTTTCTATTCTTATCCAGTTTATTTTCGATACTGTGATAAGTTGATTGTGCCAATAGGAACATGTGGGATTAGTAAAGTCGCAGTTTGACTGGAGGACAAAGAGGTAAATGGTTTGGTGAGGTCTGACTCCCTCTTGTCTTCCTCTCTGGTGATAGGACCAGCATGAGGTGCGTTAGTAAGTTCTCTGCATCAACTTGTGAGCTACACTATCTGTGGGACAGCCAACCATGGATCATGTTGCTAGAGCTTGAGGTACCTTGAGACCTGCTTTGCCATGCTGCTGGAATGTACATCATTTGAGCTTGAGACTGGTGGATTCTGTCACCTTGTTTTGATTAAGTTCCTTATTTCTTTGGGTCTGCTTTGAGAACCTCCTGAACTGCCGACTTGGTGACTCACCTTGCTGTTTGCTGCCTGTGACTTGACTGCCTGCCGTGCCTGAGGGAAGACTCAGCTGCTGCCTCCTTGGACATTGACTTAGCAGCCTTCATGAGTTGCACGACTTCTAGTGTATTAACTGTTCCAGTGTATTAGCTGTTCCACAGAAATGAGTTGAACTGAGACCTCTGTACTGCTGTGTGGACTAGTTAGCTATTCCTTCGTGTTATGTAAATCTATCCTCTTATAGAACCATACAATGGATGCTTTTGGATAGTGAATTGAGCACAAGTAAATATCTTGCTGGTATTCTGTTCTTGGAACCAAGAGCCATGTGAAATCAGCAAGGATATCGTTTGTCCCACATCCTCTTCTGAATATGGCCCGAACTTCTGACAGTTGCCTGTCAATGTATTGGTGCAACTTTCTGTTGGATAATCTTAAGCAAATTTTATTGTGTATGCTATCAATCAATAGTTTCGGCATGCTCCGTGACTTAGGTTTGGTCCCTCAAGTTCTTGATTTTGCATAACCTTGTCCTTTGTTCTAGATACCTGGATGTATTTGTTACACTCATCAGGTCTTTTTCTGACAGCTCTTGCTGGATGGATTTGATTCTTGGTTGATGTAGTCAAGTGTAAACTGATTGCATCATCCAGGGATTTCTTTTTATCCACTCAGGACTCATTGCTGTAGATTGATTCTGACTCAGAACAACTCTTTTCACAGTCTACTGGAAAGTTCTAACATGCACAACTGTGTGTCTATCCCAGGAATGATCTTTTACCTCCCCCCCCCCCATTTTTCTTGCCCTTCTACATTTGCTTTTTCTTTGGTCATGCTTGTCCCTCTAATTGTCTCTCTGATCATCTTTGTTGATTCTAAGACCCAACTGATTGGTGGTTTATATGTTTATCTGTATGATTCCATCCTACTTTCTCTAGGATTATATTACTCATTGCTTCTGAGGTAGAAAGCACTACTTTTAGTTTGGAAAGTGTAAGTTATTTAACACTTTTATCGAGTTTTCATTAACATAGTATACCATTCAATGGTTTAAAAATAGTAAAAAGGGTTGTGTAGTCATCACCACAATCAATTTTAGAACATTTTCTTCTTTCTTGTAGATACTGCTGTTTACTCCCCAATCACTCCCAATCTCCTCTGCCATAGCCCTAAGAAACTCTCAATGTCGTTTCTGTCTCTGTAGGTTGCCCTCCCGGATTTCATCTATGAAAGTACATACCCAAACAAAACAAAACAGGCATAAAACCCTCAATCAAGAAGAAACCAGAAAATATGAGAGAAGAGAGCACATTTAAAATGTGTCAAAAGGGAGACTAAATGATAAGATGCTAAGTTTGAATCAACTACAGCTGTCTTAATCCACTGTCCATCGCACTCTATCTGATAGCAAGATTACACAAACACCTCGTCAATGGGTAGAGGGCATTCACTGGAGGCTTAATTCACCTGGGGATTCTGCACACAGATTTTGAGTTTTCACCATCATTCATAGTCTTTTTTGAACTTGGTGCTTAGAATAAGTGTAAATTTTTTTTTAACTTTCTTGTGGAGACTTTTGTAGATTGTGAGAGGGAATGATGGTGCCAAGGGAAGTGAGAACTGTCAATTCTTCTGCATTTTAAGGCACTTACTTTCCTTGGCCATGTCATATTTTTTGCTGTAGCCAATGATTTGAAAATTATGCTGATTATAAAGCTGGTTTTATTCTTCAGTATCAGGGTAGCTCACTTCACAAGCATCCCTCTATCCTACATTGTATACTCCTGAGTAGCAAGTATACTTAAATGAAAGACACAATGATTGATTACCTATGAAATAGGAATAGAAAGAGAATATTGAAATTTTTGCGTCTAAGGTTACTCTTAGGATTTTACCCATATCCCACTTCTTGTCTCTAATCTCTGCCCCTAAACAAACAAAAACCCAGACTCTAAATTATTCCAAAGGATCAGAGGGAGAGTTAATTATGGGGATAGTCAGCAACTGGGACAATCCTAGCTGTTGGTCTGTCCCGCAGCCTGCAGAAGGTTCTTATTTCATAAGCAGAGATAATTTGTTTTTCTCTGTGTGCCATATGGTTCTGCAACTGCAGAGATCAAACAGATTTGTGGATGTAAACTCCAGTTCTGTACTGGAGTGTGTGTGTGTGGGGGGGGTGGGGTGGGGGGAGATGGAGTTGTGTGGAGATTATCTTAATATGTTTGCGTCCTTGATGCCAAGCAGGTCTGTTGAAGACAAGGACTACTCGTTGGTTCTGTAAGCAACTGTGCTTTGTGGTTTTTTATTTGCCGTGGACTTTAAAGGCAGCTTTGGAAAGGAAACTTGGAACACAAATTGTCAAGTGGAATGCAATGATTATTTATTTATTTAATAAGAGAGAATGATTAAATCCAGGAGTCATTAGCATAGAATAATAGTTTGGAGGAAGCCCAGGTGGTCCCTGAAAAAGGCAGGAGTTTTTTTCTTAACCAGAAATGTTGGTTATTCTGAAATTGGTGTTCTCCTCAATACCCACCCCCCCCACCCCCACGCACACCAGAGATTGTTTTGGGGTAGTATTTTAGAATGAAGAGTTGGAGTGCCTTGTTACATTTCTGTGTCCTGTCCTGTGGGTCACAGGCTAGTGCTTAGGTCATCCAGCATAGATGCATTACTTTTCAATGATAAGCTTCAGTAGTGTACCCAAATTTTCTAAACAGTCTCCACTTGTGGCCATAAAATTGTATATGTTCCAGGGCTGTACTTTCTGCTTGGTATACTCTGTTAATAGATAGTCTTATTATAGAAAAGTGGGCGAAGTATAAGGCATGACCAGTATAAGGCGTGAAAAAAAAATTATAAATTATCAAGTTTTTTTTGAGGGAGGGTGGGAGCGTACAGAAGGGAAGAGGGGGAAATTGAGGAGCTGATACCAAGGGCTCAAGTAGAAAGAAAATATTTTGAAAATGATGATGGCAGCAAATGTTCAAATGTGCTTGACACAATGAATGGATGGATGGAGTGTGATAAGAGTTGTACGATCCCCAAATAAAATGATTTAAAAAAGAAGATGCGTCAAAAAGAACTAACAAAGATCTTCAAAATTGGGAAAACAGTAGTATTTACATATAGTCACCCAGAAGATACAATATTTAAAAATAAACATAATCAAGTAAGCAAATAACCTATACACAAAAAGCTATAAAACAGTACTACATGAAATCAAAAGAGAACACAGAAGATATGTGAGCTATAACAAAGTGTGATGAAGAAGTTAGATATTGTTGGGCTATCATAAAATAGTGTCTGGGATCTTACAGGCTTGTTTTCATCTAAGGGAGATGTCAATTAAGTCCACACCAACATCAGTGTCCCAAGGATTGTAAATCATATAATCCAAAGCTGAAGGAGGGAGTTGTATCAGAGCCAAATTTTTGAGATTCTGGTTTGAAGAGGGCTAAGGATGACAGTGGAAGCCCAAGATTCACCTGTGAGATCTACACAGGAACTATACCTCAGTGATTTTCTCTTATCGATAATGGAAGGTTGAGAATAAATTGGTATTAGCGAGATGGTGATCAATTAAAATGATAACCCTGAAATGAAAATTAAAATGAAAACTTAAAACTTTGCCACCTGATCCCCTATATGATTCATGTTGAGCTTGATCTGGTTTGCAGCAGCAGCAGCAGCAACCACCACCACCACAGGATAGATAGTCCTGTTTCATGCCTCCTCCCTCACCCTCACCCAATCCTTAAACTCTTTGATAAAATTTAACCTTCTTCAGGCAAGCCTTTGGGATCTCAGACCCTGCTTATCGCTACTAGGTTTTCTGGGCAACACCCTATCTATTCTTTGTGCAGCGGTCACTGAATTTGCAATCAATGAGTTGATTAATTTTGATTAACCTGCCTCCTCTTCTGCTTACTTGGCTCCCAGAATCAGGAACTGTGCCTGCCTTGTTTTCTGCTACGTCCCCAGCTCTTGGCTCATAATGAGTGCCTAATAAATATTTGTTCAATAAATGACAGTAGAGTTAGTGTAAATCATGCTTACTTAGCATGTATAAACATAACTCTCTTTCCTTTAGAAAAATTTTCATATAGAGTGCCTTCCAAAATAGCAATTTTGCCCCCCCCTCTCCAAAAGACTACATACCTTCGGTTTGCATGTATACAGAAGATCTGGAGCTTAGACAGCCAGATACTATTCCTGATAGATGTGTACTATAATTGCACATATTTTCACTTTAGGCTTTGTATAAGACCAATTGCATAGTGACCCTATAGGGCAAAGTAGAACTGCCCCAGAGGATTTTCCGGGCTTTGCATTTTCAGGGAAGCAGACTACTGCTTCTTTCTCCCTGGGAACATCTCAGGGCCTTGAAATGCCATTAGGTGATTGACAGCCATGTGCTTAATCGCTGAGCTACTAGAGTTAAGCTCGTGCAGAGCAGCTCATATTTTTCTATTTCCAGGCTTTGATTCCAGCTGGAAGAGGCAGAGAGTATTGCATTTCTTAGTAAAGTTGACCACATGTTGTATAGCGATCAAGACCTAAGATTGCTTAGAAACCACGCCATGCAGCTCACGATTATTTTATGTCTGAAGAAACCAAGAGAGCAGGGATGTGGCTTGTCCTTGCCTACAGTAAAATGATGAGTTATATTGCTAAGTGTCCGGAGAACCCGGACCTTCCAATTGAGAACCCAGCCATCTGACTCCAATCCACTTTCTGTTGCTAACTCCGTTTGGCAGCAAGTCGATTTTTCTGTTTTACCAAAAGTTCTTCAGTACGTTAGTACCCATCAAACATTCATGAATGGATGCTCTATAAATATGCATTTTATACTCCCTCAGGCCACATTAATAACCAAGATAACTCAACATTTGATAGCACAAAGCACTGTATTCTCTGTGTCATTAATCCCTGTGATAGTATGGCTGTGTTGCTGTGAAGAAGGAATTTGGGAGTTGTCATTTATCTGTGCTTCCAGGCCTCCTAAGTTGTAGAACCAGGGCCTTCCAGTTCTTAATGAGCACTGCCAGTGGGCCATGGTCTTGGACTTTTTGCAGTGAAATTGATGGTGCATCACTGACATGGAGTTTTACCTACTGTGTTGAGACTAATACAGATAAGGAAATATTTTACAGCTGTCTCTTATGCTTGGAGTGTACTATATTTGAAGCAAGCTGCAGACTTCAACTGACCTGAGCTGACCAATTGAAAAGGAATTTAAGGGGAGAAATTGCTATATTCTGCTGGACTCTTCATTGTGAAGCTAGGAAACCAAGCTCCAGCCTTCTAATCCTACCTGTTCTTAGGGGAGGAGTTGATGTACCAGCAGAAAAACCCGCTCCTAGCAGAGCAGAACAGTCAAGATCTAGTGACCCAGATTTTGAGGGTAGACAACCACCTAGGTGGCTTACACATTGGGATACTAACCTACAGATCAGCAGTTCAAACCTGCCAGGCACTGCTTAGGAGGAAGATGAGGCTTTCTGCTCCCTTAGCAATTTACAACCATGGTGACAGTGAAGGGCTACCCAGAAAGGTGATGGTGCAGTTCCCTTGCACATGCAAAAGGAGAGCCTCACCGAGGAAATAAACATTCTTGAGTCAGCAGAGGTAGTAAGTATATCTGTTTGCTATAGAATATCCATAAATGACTTTTGTATGGGAAGATGTGAATTCTGAGGATTTTTGTTTTTGAAATGCTGTTGGGAATAGATGGGAGTCTCTTCCAATCCTCAGCTAACTGTATGGAATAGGAGACAAACTCATTTACACCTGAAAAGTACAACGTCTACATAGCCGATAACCAGAGAGAAGCATGCTGCTATCAGAAGAAAGCCAAAGGGAAGATGGTGTAGAGTGAAGAAAGTCCAACACGTGTTACTGACCCACGCAGCCACATGCAATGATATAGAATTCAGGAAGATATGTGCAAAGTCTTGTGGATCCAATGTGTGTGTGTGTGTTTGTGTGTGGACATGTCAGGGCTTCAGCAACTCTCCAGGTGTCCAGCAAGCAGGGAGGTGAAGGCAGAGAGGGAAAGAGCGGGCCTCCAGATAGCTATGTATCTCAGTCCAGCTCCACCTCCCAGGGAAGTCATCAGACTGCCACCTGTTTGACAGGCTGAACTCCACCCCTATATTCTTACATGTTGTCACAGAGAAATGAAATCACCATGCCTAATGATAAAAATGCACTCTTTTTAATAATAGGTAAATTGTTATACGTAGGTATAGTTCCATTCCCTTTCCTACACCAGCTCAGCTTGCATATCTCTCGCTCCATCTTCAGAGAAGATGGCTGCTTCAGACTTGAGTGTATAATAGGATTTATCTCTGCTGCCTTTTGCAGTGTGTCCTTTTGTCACATTTCTGATCCATTTGGAGACCTCCTTCCCAGGTTGTTCTTATTCTTTGATTTCATGCCACCAATGATTATTTTCTTGTTCAGCAAAACGGAGGCAAGTACGGATAATGGGATTCCAGAAGAGTGCTTTCAGACATGTGTTAAGTGGAATTGTCTTTTTTTTTTTAATTTTAATTTTATTTTATTATTTTTTTTTATTTTTAGGCATCACTGCCCTCAGGTGGTGGGAGTAGGAAGCCCAGCCTTTGCTCCTGGGAGCTGGAATTGAACCTCCAACCCAGTGGGCTGCAGTCCCGTGCACAACCACTACGCCACCGGGACTCAGCCCCAGTGGAATTGTCTTGTAGTCACACATACACAGTTTTCTTTAAGTTTGGAAGTGTGTGAAGTGGAGTTGTCCGGTAGATTTTTAGGTATACACACATACACACACACACACACAGCACACTCAGTTATTTTTCAGTTATTTTTATTTAAAAACAGATTGTCCACAAAAATTATCAGTGAAAAAACAGAGTGTTAGCTCTCTTACAGCAAGAGAGCATGCTCCGTTTTCTCTCTTCTGGTGGGGATGTTTTGGTTTCTAAAACTTCCCTGGGTAGACTGTTTGGAGTCTGCCACCACGGGCTCAAGATACAGGACCGTGTGAAAAGGATATTAGTGGTGGCCTTCCCATTCGAGCCTGCTCTCTGTGAGGGCTAGCATGGGAATTACACTGTGTTCTGGGCTCCTTATTGGGCAGCAGTGTTCCTGAAAAGAATCTGAGTTTGCATAATTGAGTTCATTGAGCCTCTGCCTGTAAAGAAATAATTTGCTGTAATGGGCTGAAGACTCATGTGCCAAGAATCGTGTGGTTGCTGGCTAACACTTAGGTCCTTACACTGAAATAATTCATTAAGCCTCAGTTTCAAAGGTCTATTTGTACATTTTTCCTGCACAGCATCATGACAGAAACACATGGGTTGTCTTGCCTTCATTCGCAGTTCTCACCGCACAGCTCACCATTTGGGGACCCTGTGATGCTGGGGAAGCTGACTCCGAGCCATAGGCCAAAGCAGTGGATTTCCATTTCCCTGGCTGCAGTGATTGGACTGTGAGCTATGTGATCCTGTTACATGCCAATCTGTCAGGATCAAATTATGCTCGGACGGTAGGGACAAAGATGCCTTTCCACTCTTGTTCAACAGAAGGAGGAGTGCTAAGGCCTCAGAGGCATCTGTCAGATTGAGACCACAAGGGGATAAGCCCCCAGGAAGGTTAAGGGAGGGACAGAAGCAATCTCTGTCTTTGGTGGTGGGAGACACTAGTTCAAATCTCATCTGAAGTCACCCTCACCTCAGAATTTCTCAGGTAAATAAACCAATCACCTTTGTTGTTCAAAGAACTTGTATCTGTTTGTTTTTATTATGTAAAGCAAAGAGCATCCTCATGATGTGTTTTCTAAAGCATTTCTTTTAAACTATTTTTATAGTTCACCTCATAAAACTGTCCCCAACCCCCTTTCTCAGCCTTGTCTTTGTGCATGCAGTTTTCTCCTTGTGGCACTGTCTTCCTCTCTCCTCTCTGCCCAGTGAACCTGAAACCCTAGAGATTTGAAAGAAACACCTTACCATTTTGAGATCCTGCAAGTCAGTTGAACGTCCCGTACCTCTGTAATTTTCTCAGGTTTTTTTTCATA
The DNA here is from genome assembly GCA_004026705.1 of Nesogale talazaci. Lineage (NCBI taxonomy): Eukaryota > Metazoa > Chordata > Mammalia > Afrosoricida > Tenrecidae > Nesogale > Nesogale talazaci. Next base: position 274,423 of record PVJH01000505.1, on the reverse strand, counting down.
ATCCTGGTCTCTGTTCAGTTTCAACACAGACCCAACCCAACCCAGCCTCTGTTGCAGTTGAGTCGATTCTGACTCCTACTGACCCTCTCGGACAGAGTGCAGCTGCTACATAGAACTTTCAGGACGTGTAAATGTTTATTAAAGCAGCATGCCACCTTTTTCTCCCACTGAAAGGCGGTGGGGCTTCAACCACTAGCCTTTTGATTAATAGCCGAGTGAGCACTTCACCACTACACTACCATTTCTCATCCACTGGACTGGGGGTTCTCAATCTTCCCAATGCCTTAACCCTTTAATAGTTCTTCATATTGTAGTGATCCCCCAACCATAAAGTTATTTCTGTTGCCACTTTATAACTGTAATTTTGCTGCTATTATGAATTGGATGATCCCTGTGAAAAGGTCGTCCGCCCCCGCGTCCAGGGCGTCGCAACCCATACGTTGAGAACTGCTGCTCTAGACTGTGACTGTGTTGAAAGCAGAGGCCGGTGCTGTTAATCTGTGTCATTGGTACCACCCAGACCACAGTGTGGCCTCAGTTAATAGTCATTCGAGGCTCAAATCGTGTTGTATGCCATTCTGTGCCAATGAGGAACTAACGACACAAACCTATCAACGGACCAAATCAAACCAAGGCTCACCTCCATCGATTTAATGCTGATCCAGGGACACACTGTGGGTTTCCAACGTGGTTTACAATGGAAAAAGCTTTGTCTTTCTCCCGAGGAACTGCTAGTGGTTTCAAACTGCCGACCCTGGGGATCCCAGCCCAAATCACGAGCACTATGCCACCAGGGCTCCACAAGAAGGGAGGGGGCTTCAGAAAGGGTGGGAAAATGCCATTCTCTTTCACTTTCATTTTCCATGAACTTTTTGAAGCCCTTTTCTATTAAGGAGCATTTAAGAAAGTCACTGGGGGCTCATCTATCACAATACATAGGTATACATACACAGGTATGTATACACACATAGGTATACATATGCATACAAACACATACTTACATAAATATATACATATATTGCGTCACGCACCTTCGCATGCCTGCTGCTGTCATCATTCTCCAAATATCTCCTTTTCCACTTCAGCGCTTGATAGCAGCTTTTCATCCTTTCTCCTCCCTTCCCTCTAAGGAACATTTTTTTCTTTTTTTATATACATTAAAAAAATCATTTTATTAGGGCCTCATGCACCCTCTAAGGAACATTTTATAAATTGGTTTTGCTTTTAAAAAAATACTGTACTTTTTGAGAGTAATGAAAGGAAAGTGTGACTGAAAAAAATAATGCTCATGAAAAAAAACCATCCTCCTTTCCTGACGATCCTGTTTGCAGTAAGGCAGTGGCTTCTTTGGAGTTGCTGAGCTCATTGCCATGAAAAGCTGACTTGCCATTGGATAGCACTCAGAAGGCGAAGGTGTAGAGTCAGTGTCCTTTTCACCTGCAGACACACAGCAGTGTCCTCCTCAGTAACCAGCGCTTCCCTCTCAGCCTCCAAGTTGACTTTGAAGCAGTTTGCTTTGCCATCTGGTGTATCTGTATCTTTTGGGAGGGTCTTGGGGTTGGAAAATGATTCATGTGGGAGTTGGAGTCGCTAGGATTTGCTCAGGTGCTCTCCCACTCCGCCTCCACGTCTCCCCTCCCACCTTCCCCTTTCTTGGCTCGGCAGTGTCATCGCTCCGCTTCTGACGCCTGTAGTCTATGTACAAAGAGGCAGAGACACCAGCTGATGGGGAAAGAGCTGTCTCAAACAGCCTGTCCTAGAAAAAACTGTACGTGTGTGCGTGTGAGAGAGAGTCACACACACACACACACACACGAACACACACACACACACACCAGACAAGATAGCCACTTGCAGGGACCGTACAAGGCCATATATCATCAAGCTATGAGGGGCAGAGCTAATGGAACCAAGTTGGGAAGTGTTTATATATTTTGTATCATTTTTTTTTTCAGGCCTGCCTCTCCACAAGACTGGAACCATGGCTTTGGCCTTGCACCATTACAAGTTTGCAGTTACAGGAAGAGAACATCTTTTTCATAGCTTATTTTCCTGTCCCAAAGGCTGTGGAGTCAGGGTGTGTTGAGGAACTGGGGTTGATCTAATTGGTCATGAATCCACTCTTGTAGTCAGGGTCCCTTATAGTCAGAAAAAAGGGAGCTTTGTGAAGACATCACTGGAGACCCCTTCTAGATTGGTTGCTCCCTGGTTTCTGTCTATTATAGTGTTATGTAATAATGAAGTTCTCACACTTTATAATATAATCCTATATTAAAATCCTGCCAAAGGTGTAAGTGCTTTGGATCATTAGTGTTCCTGAAGCAAGAACCTAATAACACACACACACACACACACATCTACTCCTTTGGAAAATGCATGTTTGAGTACTTAAAAAAGATATGGGACATGTTATTAAGAAGCTACATAAAACAATCAAAACTCTGGTTAGCTGACTGATGTATGTGGGACTGGTTGAAATGTGTGGTGCACAAGCTGACATTCCAGTTACCCAGCTGTTTGCCTGAAAGGATGCCCAAGAGGGTCTTTCTGCCTCACAGTCATGGGGAGAGGAATCAACATGCGGGCAAGGTGAATCATGAAGTGTTCTTTATGCTGCCATTCCCGCTTAACTTATATGACTTTCCTCCTAAAGTAGATTGTGAGGTGGATTTGAGGGAGATGTTGGCTTTTCAGAACCTGGTGAATTGGAACTGGCCTGCCTGGTCAGAAGAAGCATTACCAATGCGGAGCGCCCCTTTAGCAACTCACCACTTGTCATGCATCACTGCACCCTCTCATCCGACAGCCTCCTCCCCTGGGCACTCAGCTCACTGCCGCTTCTCTTGCTTCACTGTTCATAGGACTTCCTGCATTCCCCTCTCTTACCACCACTATGGCTCTCTTCTGATCTCCCACGGTACTCAACCCTGGGTAGTGGTAGCAGTGTGTCTTTTTAGGCGGTATGTCCAGCCTATGTAACAGAATATTCGGTACAAGCTAGATGGATAACCAAAAGTGCATACTCCCTTTTTCATTATAAAAGCCTGGGAAACATGATCTTTTTCTGGATATTCTCGTGTCAAGTTTCCAAGAGCTCTTACTTTGGAAACTTCATTCCATACCAAGGTACATAAGGACATGTGCAAGAGTTAGGGGAGAGTGATGACTGTTACTAGAAGCCCTGGAGTTGTGGTGTTTTGTTAGTGGACTGCCAGTGGTCCAAACCCCTTAGCTGCCCTGAGGGAGAAAGATGGGGCTGCTCCCATAAATATTGTGAGATGCCATTGAACTTGTTTCTGATCTACAGCCCCGCCACCCCCCAATCTATGACCGTGAACCCCCATGTGGTTGTCTGCTGTCCTCAGGGTGGTAGGTATGTTTGAGCCCCTTATGGCAGTTACTTTGCCATTCCATCTCTTTGAGCGCCATCCCTCTTCTCTGTATATCACCTGCTCTAGCTAGCACGATGTCCTCCGGTACTGAACCCTTCTCATAATGCGTTGAAAGTAAGTGAGATAAAGCTTTCCTACAGTTTCTAAGGCACATTCTTGCGGGACATTTGTGCAATCTGCTTCTCCCAAGGCAGATTTGTTTGTTATCTAGGCAGTCTGTGGTATACTCGGTACTCTTTGCCAACAACATAACTCAGTAAGTATGTCCATTCTCCTGCAGTCTTGTTTTCATTGTGGAATCCGATTCTCTGCCCTCTACAGTCACTGCGAATTGGAATTAACTCAGAGGCAGAAGAGGTTTTCCTTCTTTTTCAAAGGCTTTTTTCTTTCTTTTAATGACTGTTTAAGAAGTTTAAGGTTGTATGGTTTCTCTACTTTGTTAGCGAAGTTTGGCTTTATTTAACTTTAAAATGACTTTCGGAGTCACTGGCTACTTACTGTATAATACCATCAAAGTGCCAGCGTTACTGACCACAGGGTCTTCCTTTCAACAGGTACGCCTTAAACAGTTCGGTTATGCAGAGAGTTACATGAAGCACATTTTCCCATTGGCTTCGGTTTATAATTTTGTGAAATTGGAAGGTGTTGCTGCATACCGAAGTAAAACACTTCAAAGTTTGGTCCTATTGGAAAGGAGACCTTCCACTGAATTTGAATTTTCTAGGAAACGGAAACCTGCTATTTCAAGAACTGCATGGTTAAGATAAATGTACTCCTTTGGGAGAGGTCTGGAATGGATTTGGTTCTCTGTGTTTATGATGTGTGGTTGTTGAATGCCGTCACGGTGATTCTGACTACAGTCACCCCATGTGATAGCTGTGTCTTCATAGTGCCTTTGCTTCGGTCGTTGTTGAGAATGTGCACGACAGAACATGCACCAAGGCAGTCATCTGTGAATGTATATTGATTACATTCTTTGGATTAGGTAACCCTCCTCACCGCCATTAACGTAAACTCTTCGCCCACTAAGTTTCCTGTGTGGTCTTTCCACTTGCTGTTGTCACTTTGATCTCATATAGGTAATGCCTAGAAGATTATGATGCTCAAGACAGACCTTTTATACCACTTAAGCTAAATTATTGTTTGATTTTAAAGACTTTAGGGATTACTTCTGGTTTAAGGATTTGAAGCTATTTGAAGGCAGTAGTTTCCAGAGTTCATCTATCTTCCATGGCTCCAGAAAGTCTGGAGTTAGTGAGCATTTGAAATTCTCTTCTGCACTTTATCTTTTGATGGTGATTCTTCTTCAGAATGGCAGCTGGGTACCATCCAGTTCTTCTGCATTCAAGGCAAAGGAAGCTGTTGTTTAGAGAAGCAATTAGCTAGACATTCCATATTTTCCTATTCCTACCTCTCCATGTTCCTTTGTTGCTGCAGACAAATAGAGACCAATTTTAGTACTTTAGATGGCTGCATGCAAGACTCTAAGACCCCAGGTCCTATGTCACAAATAAGGAGTTAGGACAAAAGCACTAAACACTGATATTAGGCTAATTAAATGGCATGACCCATGAAACCATGGCCTTAAACCTCCAAACCAACTAACAAAATTTCATAAGATTTTTGAATGTAGCTGAGCAGCTTCAAGTGCCACTTAAAAAAAAAAACTTTGTTGTAAACAAAGCTATTTTGCCATTTCAGTGTTTTTTAAATATATGTACAACTTTAGAGGAATCAGTTATGCTGCCTGGCCTTAATGAAGTTTCCCCATCACCATAAACATCCTTCCCTTCTTTTCCAGCCCCTGATTATCACATGTAAACCCTAGTCTTCATACATAGCTGTTTTCTCATCCTTTGCTGTAAGTGAGGCCATTTAATATCTGTCCATTTTTGATGAATTTATTTCACTCAGCATATCTCCCTGCTCCATCCATGGTATTGTAGTATGTATCAAGATTTGATTTCTCCTACTGACTATGTAGTATTCCATTGTATTGTGTGTACCACAGTTTGTTTATGTGTTCCCACTTCTGGGCTATTGCAAGCAATGGTGAAATTAACATTGATGTACAAATCTCGTGAGTGTAATTGTCAGACTATATTGTAGTTCTTTTGGGGCTTTTGAGTTTTTTTGAGAATCTGCAGCACATGTTTTCTGCAAACACAGTGTCATTTTGCATTTTGACCAGCAATGGATGAGTGTTCCATTTTCTCCAATTCCTTGGCAATGTGTGTTATTTTCAGTCTTTTTAATCAAGAAAAAGAAAAATCTTAGCTATCCTATAGTAGGAGGTGGAGTAACACATTGGTTAATTGTTGGACTGCTAATGGAAAGTTCAGTAGTTTAAACCCATCAGCCTCTCTCTAGGCAAAAGTTGAGGCAGTCTGCTTCTGTTAAGGATTTAGGTCCTCAGAAACATCTATGTAGCAGACTCCATGCTTATGACAGGGCTACTCTGACTTGGAACTGAATCAGCAGTAGTGCTTTTATTTTTTTTCTTGAAGTGAAATGGTATTTCATTGTGATTTTGATTTTCATCTCTGGTAGGTAATGACTGCATATTTTCATGTGTTTGGTTAGCTTTTAAGTGTCCTCTTTGGTGACATGTTTTTTCAAGTCCTTTGCCCATTTTATGATTGGGTAATTCATTTTTGCTATTTCAAGTTATATATACACATTTTGGTTATTAGTACTTTTGATAGGTAGTGTCTTCAGAGATATTTTCCTAGCCAGTAGATTTCCCCCCCAATTATTTCTTAAAATTTGCAATAGAATGATAAAAATGTGATTATATTATAAATTCCACTAGATTAGCATTAAAGCATTAAAATTGGGAAAATTCTCTCCTAAAACAAACTTTTTTTTGGGTAGATAATAAAAGGATGGCATCACTTCTCTGAATTTTTTTCTCATCATGTTGGTCCCAGCTCATGACAATCCCATGTAAAACAGAATAAAACATACCTGAGAACCGTACGACTCTTCTTATGTTTGAGCCCATTACCACAGCCTCTGTGCCCATCCACCTTCTTGATGGTCTTTTCTTTTCTTTTCTTCTCCAACCTGGCCAAGTTCATGGCCTTTTCTGGGGACTGATCTTTTCTGATCTCACTGCCATCAATTCCATCCCGACTCTGCGATCCTATTGTTTCAGACACTAGAGCTTTTTGTGTTTTCCCATATTCTACAAAAGAGAGAAAGACGAGGGAAGGTATCCATATTTGAGCGTGATATGTATATTTGTAGTTAGATCTGTGAATTTAAAATACTGCTCATTAGATTGGCTTCGTGGAAGTCTGTTTCATTCAGAGTCTTGTCCTAAAAAGGGGCATTTTTCGCTCTCCTTGGTTTTCTTTCCTCGTGCACGTGATACCAACTACTCTACCACTCCTCGAGAATGTTCTCTTCCTTTCGCTGGTTGTTTAATGCTCAGTAAGATTTGAGTTGCTTTTTTAAGTAGGCAGAGAAACTTGAACACGCATCTTGAATTTACTACAAGTGTTCCCTGGACTGAAAGTGAGTAACAGAGCTTGTAACAACTTGTATTGGCTCGTATCCTGCCAGCCTATGAATTTTCTTAAATAATAAGGAACAGAGTTCTTAAAAAATTGTGAATGAGAATTTTTTTTTTCTTTTCCCCTAAAGTGAAAAGAAAACAGTACTGTACAGGAAATTAAATTTGGGGGTAAGAAAGTAGCATTGGCCCAATGGAAATCATTAATGTCCCTTTAACGAGTGGTTGCATGAAAAAAACATTAAGCAGAAAGTGTGATGCCAGTTAAAAATCATCAATGTGAAATTTATTCCATTTGAATAAACAGTATTTGGAACTGAACAGAGCGGAAAAGGAAAATTCTCATGTGGAAGGAGTGAGTCGTTCTTCTCAAGGCTATGGAAACTGAGGGTCCACCACAGTGGGTTTGTTTTTCCCCTGGAAGTAAAACCTGACTCAGATATTTGTGAGATTAGCTTGTGAAATTTTCCTCAAATTATTAGGAGTCTGGAAACTTGTTTTCTTTTGCCAGGGGTGTTTTGAATGCCTATATTTGTGTCATAAAGTAAAAAAGTGTGTTTTCATCTTTTAGAACCTAGGGAACTTTTAATATAGCTGTAAAAGTCCAAGTTCTATATTTAAGCTCCTGTCTCTCTTCTGCCTTCTAGAGAGGAGTGTTTTCAAATTCAAGTTATTTGACCACCTCCTTTAAGGAAGTCCCAGGGAAGCTAGCATTGGTCTTTGGAGGTGACCTTTCATCACAGGCATGGGATACACGCTACTTCAGTAGGAAGACCAACAGGAAGTCAGCTCCCAGGCTCTGTGGTTGGTTCCTAGTCAGTGATGGACGCCTGCTGTGGGATGAGTGTTTTGGATGATGTGCGATGAGCTATAATTGGTGAGCGAGCTCCTTGAGTGGAGGGACTTTCTCCGTCTTACCACCTGGCTCTGCTAGGCACAGGGTGCTCTGTCTCATCTGTTGCATCTGTGAATGAAGACCACTTAAGCTTAAGAATGACTCTGACTAAGGGGCTGGGCCCCGGTGGCGTAGTGGTTGTGCACAGGACTGCGACCCACTGGGACGGAGGTTCAATTCCAGCAGTGGGGCTGGGCCTCCTACTCCCACCACCAGAGAGCAGTGATACCCCCCCCCAAAAAAAAAAAAAAAGAATGACTCTGACTTCCTTGTGGTCACACTTGTCCAGTGCTTTGGAGGAAGAAATGACACCTCTTTTCCTCTGTCTCTTCTCTTTGTGAAGCCTTGTTGATGGTCGCACCGAATGTTAAACTTCAGCTTTAAGTTGCTTGAAGGGAACTCTTGAGGTGAAAGTATAAAACTATAGCCATCTAACAAAGACCTGCTTCTGGGACTCATTGCTATTGGGTATGTTCCGATTCATAGTGACCCAGAAAGGAGGTGTCCTGCTTCTGTGAGTAGTCTCAGAAACCCATAGTGGTAGTTCTACCCTGTCCTGTTGGATCACCATGAGTCAGTGACCCTACAGGACAGTGGTAAAGAGATACCACTCATTACTTGTAGTAAAGTTCTGATTCTCCAATTCTCTCCGACATTTGCTGGATGTCAGTACAGAGCACATCTTTATTAGAAAAAATATTTTGTATGTTTTAAAAATTCCACTTTAAAAAGAAGGGAAAAAAAAAACACTTATATTTTCAGTTTGTGCTTGCCACATTCAAGGATGGAAGTTTGCATGTAACAGTGGTGTCCTCGGGTTCCTTAAAGATTTCCAGCCTCAGAACCTGCTATAGGTTCTCTTCAAGTTGGAATCACTTAATGACAGTGGCTCTTGGGGTTCGTAATTTCAGGGTGCAGTTCTAGAGTGTGCACTACTGAAGCAGCCTTGTCTTTGGGACCATGCTGGTGAGAACAGGTAGGTTCACTGTGGCATTTATATATGTTAATGTTAATCCCCCATTGAACTTCAAGCATTTTGCATTAAAATTATTTCCCAAGTAATCGATGGTTGATTTAGAAACCAGTTGCAGTCAACAAGGGAACTTAACTAAGAGACAGAGCAGTAAGTATAAATATATTTGATCAGTGCCAAGGCAGGCTGATTTGGGTACTTAAAAACAAGTCAACAGAAACCAAAAGTTTCTCTTTCATGTTGTCCCAGAAATGGTCTTTGTTCTAGTCTAATCCCTTCCTCTTCAACAACCCTTTTTTCCTAGGCTGTTGCCACCAAGTCAGGTTGACTTAGAATGACCCTAACAGCACAGAGTGGAACTGTCACACATAGTTTCTAGGGCTGTAATCTTTGCAGAAACAATCTGCCACATATCTCCTTCTACACACTGGCTATTGGGTTTGAACTGCCAACCATTTGGTATGTAGCCAAATGCTTTTGTCACTGTGCTACCAGAGCTATTTATTCTCTTTTTCTAGCCTCCATAAATTCTGGAACTGGAGATGGTCTCATAACTAGAGGTATGATCCAGCGGTAAGGAGGGCGTTGTGTTACTCAGCTTCACATGAGCAACAACAGACTTGCTCTCCCCTCCTTCTTCTCCTTTTTCCAGATTTGTGTTTGAGGCCTTCAGAAATTCAGTGCCTAGACCAGAGCCTTGTTTTTGTGCCTCTGGACTGGACCTCTTCCATACTGGTTGGTTTTCTGTTAACACCTTGACCTTGCCTGTTTGTGTTAAGTAGGATCGATAATGCCTACTTTTCCAGATTATTGTACGAAGCCTTTTTGACTATACAGGTTCTCCCTGCCTCAAACAGAATACCAAGTGAAAGAAGAAATGTTAAAACATTTTTGCTACTATTATTCGCTACCTTTCCCCAATGTGTTTTTGAAAACTGACCGTGGTTCGTTCTTTATAAGGAAAGTGGTTATAGAATGTCAGGGAGAAAAGCCTCAGAAATAAGTAATCTGTGAACGTGTGAAGTCAGAAGGGAATCTGGTCAGGTAGATCTGATGGTTTGGCAACCGAGAGAGGGAAGTAAGTATAATTGTTGATTTTATCAGATCAGGTCCGTGTGTGTGTGTGTGTGTGTGTGTGTGTGTACAGGGAGCTGGGGCTTCTATATAGACTAACAAAGAGCATTAATTTCAGGAGGATACCAGCATAAATCCCATGTGCAGTGTGGTGTCGATGCCAATAAAACAGTTTCAAATTCTTTCAAAATAAAATTGTAATAAATATGTGGCTTGCTGATTTTCCTATACTTTGTCCTTTCAGGCCTCCAGATAAATAATTTTTATATTGCCCTCTAGGAATTGCTGAAGTTGATTTTTATATAATTAACTCACTAGTTAATTTGACTAATATCAGAAATTGTGTCCTCTTGATCACTAAGCTAGTCCCTCCCCTCTTATCCCTCATATTTAAGTGTTGGGATTCCATTACTTTTCACTGTGATAGTTACTTGAGGAATGAGATTTATAGGATTTAAGTGTTTGTTTGATGTCTTTAATGAGAAGATGTGTCTTAGGGACTTTTCTCAGAAACTACAGGTTCTTGCAATAATTTATAAAAGGAATTAGGATAAAGACAGGTCACGAGAGAGAGGTGGTGGGAGGGTGATGAGAACTTTAAACATTGTTTTTGCTTTGTAGAATACATTCATTGAAGCATCACCAAGAAATGCTTTGTCAGTTACCAAATTAAGTATGAGTGTGTCTTGGAAATTAGACCAAGCGTGTTATTCTTTTCTGGGGTACCTGGAAATAAATGAAAGGTTCAAATTTGTTCCTCTTTACCTGAAGTTTGTTGGCTGCCAATGTCCTTTGGAAATGTTGGTCAAGCTACTTGTTTCTGTGTGTCTTTGCCTTTTACATTTTCATAATGAGTATTGTGATGGCCATGTTTTCCCTCCCCTCTCAACAGCATTAGTCATTTAGGGAAGCCTTGAAACATATTAAACAAAGTACACACACCCACACACATTTAAGGTATGTGTGGTTAAACAAATGCCATCAAGAAAGAAATCTTAGTGAAGGAAGAGGAGAGTGGTGCACTAGGAAGCAGCAGAGTGGAAAGTCGTGGTGAGATAAGCAGTTGCTGTCTGGTGGACGCAGCTTGCAGTGACAGCCATGAGTTTCCCTGTAGAATGTGCACAGTTGTGACCTTTTGTCATCACGGAGTCAGAACTGACTCAACACCACCTACCAGCAACACCAACGACTGCTCAGACCTTGGACCGCCTCTCAGAGAGAAATGGAACTAGATCGCTGGATCTAATCTCCCATCGCACCTCTGGGTGAACCTAAAAGATGACAGTTGAGCATGTCCACCACTGGTACCATCCGTGGATTTTTGTGGTGAAGCAGGCTCTCCAATTTAGGAAAGACTACATCCACTGGTCTGTTTTCTCCAACTTGTGCCCCTCTTGGTCATTTTTGTTCAGAAGCTACCTTTTTGACCAGGGGTTTTAAAATGAGATTGGACTTAATGACTGAAAATGGAACAGCTCATTTTTGAATTGTAGGCGCGACTTCAATGCCTAACTCCCATGTCGCCATAACTAAAGGTGATCTGGAATTTGAGAAATGAGAAGTGGATCCTGGATTCAAAGTGATTCCAGTAGATCACTGGTAATCTCTGGAATTTCTGCTAGGATCTATATTCAGGTGCATGTATTCCTTGGGGTGGGAGGGGTTTTGTGATAAGGAGTCCCTAATCCAATTGCATTGACTTTATTCAAGACTTCCAACCTGCAAGTACCCAGAACAAAGATGATGGTGGTAGTGAAAAGATCATTCAGTGTCTTTGGTGGGCAAGAGATATAGGAGGTATTCATCTATGTACTTCGCTCTCTGGAAGGCGTTTAGTGCCTGAGCAGTTGTTGCTGTTAGTGGCAAAGACACTACATACAACCGAACAAAACACTGTTTGGTCCTGCTTTATCCTCAGAATTGTTACTTTTGAGCCCACTGTGGCAGCCACTGTTTCAATCCATTTTGCAAGGGTTTCCTTTTTTTTTCACCGCCCCTGGAACAGGGGCGTGTCCTGTTCCAGATACTGGTCTCTCCTGGGAATGTGTCCCACATACAGGAGAAGAAATCACACCACCTTCACTTTTAAGGAGCACTCTTGCTATATTTCCAAGATGTATTTGTGCTTTTGTCAGTCCACGATAATTTCAGCTTTCTTCTTCAGTGTCCAACTTTGCTATGCACATGAAGAGGTTGCATCTAATGGCTTGGGTCAGGCATACTTTAGTCTTCAAGGTGACGATATCCTTTCTTTTCAGTACTTTAAAGAGGGTCTCATGTAGCAGATTTGCCCAGCGCAATCGATTATTTGATTTCTTGACTTCTGCTTCAATGAGCACTATTGTGGATCCAAGAAAGATGAAATCCTTGCCTGTTTCAGGCCTTCATTTAGGTTACCCATTGGCCCAGTTGTGAGAATATTGGTTTCTTTCCACTGAGTTGCAGTTCACACCGAAGGCTGCAAGTGTTTCCAGTCACCCTGGCTTTCAGTACGCCTTTCTTTAGATGATTTTTCCAACCTACAGATTTAATAAATGTGGCATAAGGATACAGCCCCAACACCCTGAATTGTTAGTGATCATAAAAGTCTTCTCAAGTTAGCCAAGGTGAGTGTGGAAGTCTTAGATGTACGGTGGAGTGTTTATGCATTTGTCCCTTGGAACCAGACTTGGGCTAGAACTCCTACTCTTCCACCTATCGCCTGTGTGACCTTTGCCCATTCTCTGTTCTTGTCTTTCTTCCTTCATCTTTAAAATCAGGATCAATCAATACATACTTTATAGAAGTATTGTGCCGGTTAAACAAGATGATTTATATAAAGTGCCTTGAACAAATCTTGGCATAGAGTAACATATTTATTAACTATTACTACGACTACTGGGAGCTATTAAAGGGATCTTGGTTGTTATAAATCATGCTGATTTGGTAGCAGAGATGGAGTTTCTTTGTAGAGTTAGTAAAGTCTCATGTAATTTTAAACTTTTGTGCTCCATAGTTTGGTCCATAGGTGTAATATCTGCTTGGTTTTTCCCTGAATTGGAGCATCTACAAATGCCACCATTTTTCATTGTTTTAAATGAATGACTTGTCAAATTAAGGTAATACTTGTAGTGCCTTGTTTTCATTTTTTGAAATTTTACTCTTTTGTTAAGGTCTTTGAGCAAAATGTGTGTGCTGGTAAGTGTGAGCAGATGGAAATTCTAGCACAATGACATTGCCTCTGAGTAAATTTCAGAGACAGTCAGGTGAACCTGTACTCCCTTTGTAGTTCCTTACTACCCTTTGATTAGCCTGCTGCTTGGGACCCTCAGTGGAGCTTATACCTGGAACAGTGGGTGACTTTCCTTGGATCATACCACATATACTTGAGTATAAGTCTACCCGAATATCAGCTGAGGCACCTAATTTTACCACATAAAACTGCACAAAAAATGTGCTAAAAATCTCGGCTGATACATGAGTATATATGGTACTCTTTGTGGGATCGTTCCAATTGGATGTGGGGACAATTTTGTATAATTAGTCGAAGCAAGATACGCTTCTAGTGTTCCTAACCATTAATTATTATAGTTAATATTTACTCTGAGTACTCCAGTGGTGTGACAAATCTGTGTTGCATTTAGCACCTCCCTGGGGGCTAAGAAGGAGCCCTTGTAACTCAGACTCACAAACCCTTGCGCTATGTGCTGATCTGCTCAGCAGAAGACTGGCTGTTCACATCCAGTAGCCACTCCGTGGGAGAAGGATGAAGCAATCTGTTCAGTCAAGATTTACAGCCTTTGAAAAGCCATGTAGTGTTGCTATGAGTTAGAGTTCATGCAGTAGGCTTGGTTTGAGTAGGCTTGGTTTGAGTCCCAAAGAGGCGTCCTCATGGCACTCTGGGTTAAACATTGGGTTACTGACCAAAAAGGTTGGCAGGTCCATTCCACCAGCCATACTCAGGGGAAAGAGGGATGCGTCTGTCTGCCTCAGTACAGAGTTACAGTCTCACTGACCCTAAAGTGCAGTTCTCCTCTGCCCAGATATGTCACGAGGAATGGGATGACTGTGTTTTGTTTTTGCCTTTTTTTTGGTGCTATCAAAGCAATTCTTCCCCAACATATAAGGCCACAGAGCGAATTTCTGTCCAGTCTACTGCATAAAGATTGCAGACATGACCACCTGCCAGGGGGCATTCACTGTCTGCCCTCCGGGCTTGCTGTGAGAGAGAATCTGCTCTCAACAGTCACACTTGTGTTGCTGACTGCATTTCAGAAAACAGAAAGGTGTTCCTTGGGTAGGGGAGGCGGACCTGCTTGACGGAGCTGGGGATTTTCCCATTAACTTTTTGAAGACCTCTCCTCTTGTTTGAAATTATGTATGTGTATACCTCATTTTGATTAAAATTATGTGTATAACACTGCCTTATTCCTTCCCCAGTTACACAAACAAAAACTGAAAGCTTAACAGTATTTTGAATATAATGGGTTAACTAAAATGTGTCAAAATTAATTTTGCCAGTTCCTTTATTACTTTTTCAGTGTTACTGTTAGGGTATTCTGACTACATACAGAGTTTTCATTTTATCTCTATTGGGTAACACTGTGTTTTGTTTACTCCTGTTCTTGTGTTTTGGGAGATCATGCTGTGGAAGAGTTCCAGAAAAGACTATTTGGGAATAAAGGGATCAACTTACTATTAATATAGACAACAATCTCAGTCTTATCTCATGATTTCACATGAATGGGTTGCAAGTGGATTTTGCTACTGAGGTTGATTCCAATCTGATAGAGTGAAGAGGCCTGACTATAATATGAGGTCTTTAAGTGATACTTTATGTGTAGGTAATAGATACATGCTGTGCTAAAATTTAAGAAACATCAGTGATAGGCATGTTTTGAAGTCTGAATAGCAGTGTTTAGAAAACTATGGACAGTGCCTGCCTCCTCTAATCTTATAGGGCTGCAAACTATTTTTGTTTGTGATAACATTTTACATTTCTTTCTTTTTTTGTTTCTTTTTTGGGCATCACTGCCCTCTGGTGGTTGTAGGGGCTACCCAACGCTGCTCCTGAGAGCCACCGCTGGATTTGAACGGCCAAGCCTGCGGGCCGCAGTCCCGCACTCAACCACTTACGTCACCAGGGCACAACCCCCATTTTACATTTCTTACTCATTATCTCTTTCCGGGAAGTGTAAGGGCAATTTCTTTCTTCTCTTTCTTGCTTTCATCTCAGGCATGTCTGGCAGAACCGGGGTAGGAGAATCAACTTTTTTCCAAGGCGCAGCAGATGATGAGCATTTAGTTAGGAAAGCTAGCTTCCTCGGTCAGGGCTTTGTTCTTCAGCTGGAGGTAGGAGGGCTGGGAGAGGGGCAGGGTGGGACTCTTTAGTGTGGAGAAGCTTTCTACAGAAACATGGTTACAAGGTTAAGTCGTCTGAGGCAGAGTGTCTGAATTTGAATCTCAACTTCACCGCTTAGCTGTACATTTTGGAGGCAAAGCTTGGTGTCTCTGTTTCCATATCTGTAGAATGGAGTTAATGTTAGAAAGGGAAGTTTTGAGGTGTAAGTGAATTAAACACAGTGTCTGATAAATGTTAAATACACTTCAAGTAAGAGTGTGTGTGTGTGTGTGTGTGTGTGTGTGTGTGTGTTTGATTACTTTGGGTATTACAAATGGAAGTTCTTAGGTTCTGAAATAGCTAAGAAAATGCCCTACTCTTGTCTGCAGTAATGAGCAAAGTGAGGCACATGTGGAATTTCCTCATGAGCTCTAGCACTCGGGGCCTGCTAAAAAACCTCATATTTGTAGGTCAGTGGAGGTTTCTGAATCTTTTAATGATTATTGCATTTATATTAAAGAGTATTACAAGTGCTACCATGTAGTTTGTTATTGTCTTTTAATTTGTATTTATTTATTTTTGATGTATGATAAAACCTAGGGTAAGGAAGATTAATGTATTTTAATGACCTAAACTGGGATGGTGACTTGATATTGGAAAGCTTGTAATATGTCATGCCTGTCAAATAAATTTTGCAATTGAGACAGTATTTTTTCCCAGCAATAAATCATTTGAAGGGTCTGAAGCACACAAATATGATGGCGTCCTTTTAAAATTCATTTTCTTAGTGATTTAATTTCATTTATCTTTTATAACCTGTGTTGATTTGGGTTTTAATTATTCCCAGTATTTGAAGATAGACACATGAACATTTCTGTTGGCATGAAGGATTTGTTTGAGATGCATGTATGTGGCAAAATCGAATTAAAAGATACTGGGATTTTCCTATGAACTTTTCCTGAAGCCCCTTGGTTAAGAAAGTAGATCAAGTGGCAGGACTCCTTCCTTAGTCTCCTGCCCCATTTTCCTAACTGTGGAGCAATGAGAAATCTTCACTATTCTTTTATGAGAGAAGGCTTACATTAAAGGTTGGAACTCAAGATATCTGTGCCTGGCGAGATAGGCCTCTCAAGGGATGTGTAACATTCTCCAGATAAGAAAGAAGATGCACCAGCTCCATTTCTGTTAGTGTATGTCCCGAATAGATTCAGTCACCCGGCAGTCTGGACAGTGGCAGAGTATCACTTTTGTAAAATTCATGTTTGACATACAGGAAGCTGCACGATGTTGCTGGCAACCATGTACCTGGCTTTGGCGAGTTTCTTACATTGTGATCACATTGAGTGCTTGTCTGTTTTATTCTAACTCTTTTTGGACTGTGCGATATTTATGATTGTTAGAATTCAGCTAGAGACTCCCTATTTGTGAAAGCAGGTATGGCATTAAAATACTGCCCACTCTGGAGAGTCGCCGTCAAGAGTCTCACACCTGGCGGTGCAGGGCACTCAGCTTCTGTGCTCACGGGTGTTTGTATCGAAGCAGCATAGTTGCAACTTGTTCCTCAGTTGGGCTTCAATTATCTCCTCAAAGGCTGTTGTCTAAATATAGCACTTATAATTTCTGCACAGTGTACATCTGTCCCATCTCGTTCATGTGTCCGCTTGTTATGCATGCTGTGGTGGCATATGTGTGCTGTGATCATGTAGCTGTGTGGCAGGTGTTGCAATGACCACCAGGTTCAGTGGAGCCTTGAGACAAACCAAGTGATGTAGTCCTGGGAGCTGAGAGCTTCAGGTGGAAAGGCACTCAAACGAAGACTGAGGAAGAGCTGCCGCCTCAAAAGTGGAACCACCTTTAACATTGTGGATGGAGTAAAGCTACTCATTTGCTGACATGGCCCACAACTCAAACAGAAGAAACTGCTGTCAGTATTCATTAATAATTGAACCTGGAATATGCAAAGTATGAATCAAGGGGGATCAGAAGCTATTAGAAATGGAATGTGTAAAGGTCAATATCCTGGATATTAGCTGAAATAGACTGGTTTTGCCATTTCCATCTGGTTAATGAACATAATCTATGCTGAGAATGACAAATTGAAGGGGGTAAAGCATCATCATAACAAAAGTTTCAAGATCTATCATGAAACACACACTGTTGGAAACTATACATAAATTATTGGGATGAGTTCCAGGTACTATGGCAAGAGCCAGACCCAATACAGCCAAATTAAAAATGAGGGAGAAAGAAGTGGGGGAGGGGGGGATAGATAAAGGTAGCATTGGAACAAGGCACTAAACCCAAGGGAGGGAATTGTTTATATCTCCACAGGAGTGGGAGAGAGG
This sequence comes from Nesogale talazaci, assembly GCA_004026705.1. Taxonomy (NCBI): domain Eukaryota; kingdom Metazoa; phylum Chordata; class Mammalia; order Afrosoricida; family Tenrecidae; genus Nesogale; species Nesogale talazaci. The sequence continues at coordinate 256,907 of PVJH01000505.1, read as the reverse complement.
GACCAAACTTCAACCTGATGTGACAAGACATGAATGCAAGGGAATGAAGCAGCGAACCAATACAGAGGTCTGTGGGGCTGGTTCCAATCCCAACTATGTGGACACCACCCCCTCCTCCCAGAAGAATGCACTTCAGAGGACAACACTGAAGCTCAGGGAGAGGAGTGCATCTGATCAGAACACACAGGAGCAAATGAAGAGGGAAGGAAAGAGTGGAACACATTCTGGCCCACCAAACCCTGAGGACTCTATTCCTGCTCAGAGCAACCAGTGCACAAAGGAGGACCATAGGGATGGTCCCATCACAAGATATGGCATTTATCACTGACCTATAGTACTATGGGGGACAACCCAGGAAACACAGTGTGGTAATTGTGCCTGAACAGATTCTACCACATTGTGGTGAAACACTAAGGATGTGCAATAAAGTAGCAAGGGGAGCAAAGCAATGAAGTCTTAGGAAATGCAAAAAAATAGACTTTGCAGCAAAGGCATGGTACCCCATCAGACTCCAGAAAACACTCTTACAGGTCAACAAACAGACCTTGAACTATTTATAGGCTCTTTTTTGTTCATGGTTTTGTTTTGCTCGTTCTTGTTTTTGTGTTCACTATTGTCTCTGCATTTCTATCTAGACAAGATGAGCTAAACAATCTAGGGGAGAAAACACTGGTCCAATGGCTGGGAGGTGTGGGGGATGTGATGTGGGAGAGAGGAAGGTAGGGAAAATGTAGGGGGGCATCACAAACCCAGGGACAAGGGAACAAAAAGTGATCTAAAATTGATGATCAGGAGTGGGTGTAGGATGTCTGGTGGGGCTTGATCAAGGGCAATGTAGCCAAGAGGAATGACTGAAACCCGAGTGAAGACCAAATATCATAGTGGGGCAAGAGGAAAGTAAAAGAAATAAAGGAAAGAACTAGGAGGCAAAGGGCACTTATAGAGGTCTAAATAAGGCATGAACTTATGTAAATATATTTATAGATAATGATAGAAATAGATCTATGTACATATATGTTAAGTGTTATGGAAGCAGATGGACATTGGACCTCCATTCAAGTATTCCCTCAATGCAAGAAAACTTTTTTCTAATAACCTACCATTCTTTGATGCTCACCTACTGGATTCAATCTCTGAAGACAAAAAATGGGTGCACAAGCAAATGTGGTATAGAAAGCTGATGGTGCCCAGCTATCAAAAAATAGAGTGTCTGGGGTCTAGGCTTGAAGATAAACAAAGGATCATTTAGCTGAGAAGCAACAAAGTCTACATGAAAGAAGCATACCAGCCTGTGAGATCTTGAGTCAATAGATCTCAGAGTCAGATAGTAGGCACCAGAAGATCCCAAACAAATCAAACGAAAAATGAAGAAACGGTATTGGAACAGAGACATAAAACCCATCTGTAGACAATTGGAAATCGCCTCACAGAAGGGTGGCCATGAAGGGGTGAATCAACCAGGACACAGTACAGCAGCAGTGAAGTACACAATATTCCTCTGGTTCTTTGAGGCTTCCTCATCCTATTATCTTGACCCCAGTCCTACCTTTCAGTTCTGGCTAGATCGAGCATGTACACTGGCACAAATAATAGCTCACAACCCATGGAATTCAGTTCAGTCAAACCCCTTGGGAACAGAAATGGGCGTACCGATACAAGGATGGTCGAGAGAAGGTGGGAGGTGGAGGGCAGGAAGAGGGTATAGATCACAATGATAGATGCATTTCTCCCCCCCCACCCAGATGAACAACAGGGTGACAGCTGATGGTGTAAGATATGAAAATAATGACAATTATTTTCTATCAAGTGGTCAGGAGGGTGGGAGGGGAGGAGGGAGGGAAAAAAAGAGGAGCTGATACCAAGGGCTCAAATAGAAAGTAAATGTTTAGAAAATGATGATGGCAACATATGTACAAATATGCTTGATACAATTGATGTATGAACTGTTATAGGAGCTGTGAGGACCCCCAATAAAATAATTTTTTAAAATAGGAAATACATAGGAATCAATCCAAGTAAATCTGTTGAAAGAAACAATATTATTATCAGAACAAGACTAGAGGGTGATTGTGGTATAGGCAGTCAACTGCTCATATGCAAATTCAAGTTGAAGGTGAAAAAAATTCAAGACACATCTGAAAGAATTGTAAAAAATAATGCAAGTGAGACATAACATAGACCATGAGTATCTTCTATTTCAAGAATATATTTGACACATTGAACACTCATGCCTAAAGACCAGATGAGTTGTGGTATAAAATTAAGGGCGTTATACATGAAAAAGTACTGTATATCGTGCATAAGCTGAGTTTTTGAGCACATTTTTAATGCAGTTTTTGTAGTAAAATTCAGTGCCTTGCCTGATATTCAGGTCAGCATATACTCAATTATATACGGTGTAAAAGGTCATTGAAAATAAATGATCAGTGTATGTCAGAGGAGACTTTGACTTGTTTTGTTTTTTGGGGAGGCATCACTGGCAGAGGAGACTTTGAAACTACTCTTGAATTCAGAGTATCTAAAGTGAAAGGAAAAATATGGAGTAAAATTGCTAAACTAAATTTCATGGACTGTCTGTAGCATGAACAAATTTGTCTTGGACGAAGTACGCCAGAATGTTTCTTAGCTGCAGAGTTATTGAGATCCCATCTCATGTACTTAGATGATGTTATTGGAAGGGACTAGTCGCTGAGGCCTGGGGGAGGACCCATGAAAAAGAGGAAGTCTCACAAGGGAGTGGATTTACACAGGATGATGCAGAAGTGGGCAGGGTTCTCTTCTGTGGCATAGGGGCTCAGTAAACATTGGCATCAACTGGATGACAACTAATGATAATAGCCTGTGCCTAGTGGTAGTATTTTCATTTCCCTAGTTAAACAGCTACTTTTTGCAGAAGACTTAACATTCCAGAGGGGAAAAGGTAGAGTGAACAGGGATGTGACTCCTTTTTCTATCACGCAGGGCGCATTAGAAAGTGGGCTCTTGTGGATGGAGGCCAGTTAAAGTTTAATACCTTATCATTTGATCTTCCTTTTGATCCATTTACAATATATCCTCGTTTGAAAATATTTTCTGCTTTCTTTTTGATTGTGGCTTTCCTGTTTTGCTCTCTTATTGTTGGACTTTTGTTTTAAAAAATATTTTTCTAAATATGAAATCCAGGATAGTTAAGTCTATAGAGACAGTAATCGACGAATGGTTCTTTGGGGATTTGGCGTGGGGGTAGGGAGCTAATAATGATGAGTACAAGAATGAAGGAAATGTTCTAAAATGGATTGTGGTGATGATTGTACAACTCTTCTTGATCCGATTTAACTGATTAAATGATATGTGATTTATATGCCAATAAAATTTTCAAAAAAGGAAATAGGGTCAAATGGCTGAGTGCCATCATTTGGAATATATTGTAACTTTAAAAAATTCAAACATTAGATTTAAAAAGTAAAATCTGGCCCTTCTAGAAAAAAAAAGTTTGGGATTTCAGGCTGACGGTCCACATTCAAAAGCCAATACTAATTGGAGGGACTGCGATTAAAGTGCTGTGCAAACAGGAACCTGTGCCTTCTTGTGTACGCCCTCCCTCCCCTTCACACATGTTTTCCTCCTAAGCTAACAAGGACTCTGGTTGGCTCATTAGATTCCAAAAAAATAGCATCCCAATCTATCTTTGAATTACAGGGAAGTACCAGCTTAGATTACCACCTAGAATTGCCGGAGAATTTTGTTTGTTTGTTTTTTAAAGAAATGCTTACTCTTGCGAAGGCTAGAAGGTGTTGGAAACCCAGTACATTTTCCTGTGAAAATTATAGCTGTCAAAAACTCAGTCACAGAGGCCTTCGTCTTTGATGATTGCAGGGACGTGGTCTAAGAACGTGGGCTCTGCCCCACTTGTATGATAGGTAGCACAAAGACATTTTTCCCCCTTTCTCTCGTGCTATCCTCATCAGCTTAAAACAAAACAAAAGCTTATGATAATGCTCTTCCCATGGCTGAATTAATGACACAAACATAGATTTCTGGCTCCTTGGTTTTTCTAATGGACCGATTGGCTCTTTGCCTGCTTGACTACATTAAGGGGTAGGGGGAGAACCTCCCTTTAAAAATTACTGTCAGAAATATACCTGCCATGCACTTTTAAGAGCTGTTTTATATTTAATAAGCGTGGGACGGTCTTAGAAGTTGGAGGTGACCTCTGCTTACACCCCCAGCCCACTGTTCAGTAGTGGATTCACACAGCTCTGGCTGCCTCCTGATGGATGACAAGGCAACCTCCTTGGGCCTCCTTTCTGCCTTGTTTAGATGTGCCTGGTTGAAGGACGGTCGGGCATTGCCACTCCTGCCTGTGTTTAACCTTTGCCAGGGGCCAGCAGTGTTTTGAGCACGTGGTGTGGTGTCTTTGAGGAGCTGTTTCCCACTGCCGGTGAGCTGACTAGCCACCTACATTATATCTCCTGAACGGTACTTCAGCTAGGTCCGCCTGCCTACTCCTCCAGGCCCCTGCTGCCTCAGCACTCCCACATGCCACAATACTAGCCCTAGGTGCGTGTCTCGCAGGGCCTGTCTCTGTTCAGGGAATGAGATTTTCTTTAAATAACTATTTTGTCTCCTAGTACTCAGATCTTTTATGATTGATTTTTTTTTGATGTGCATTTTCTTCCTCTTGGTTTCTATGAAAAGTGTGCTGTGTCTGAAAAAGTACTCTAGTCTCTGGTTTCTTTGGCATTCGTGTTTTCTGTGCCAGACCCAATTAACCCTGTGCTGTTGTCAAAGAGGCTGATATGGCCACGAAAACCTTGCAGTGCCTGTTCTTGCTTTTGTACTCCACGCATTGTGTCTTTTTTTCGCTTTTTGAATTGTGTCGGTGCTTACAATTTAGTGTCCATTTTTGGGGGGAGAAGGTTTTTCAGAAAAACAGAACTTTTTAGTTCAGTCATCACTTTCCACATAACTGCATAGAAGAGGGCAGGTGACTGAAGCTCTGACATTTTCATGAGGTTCTGTCGATCTGTAAATTCTTCCTAAACTTTAAAAACAGGTGAAGTTCTCTACAACATGGACGTAGTGCCAATTTATTAGAGTGAAGTGGAAGCATCCGATCTTTAAAGTTAGACTTTCCCTAATTTCCCCAGGGTTAAGAAACCCTGAAGAAGGATCCATAATGATGATTGATTTCCTTTCCATTGTTACCATTGCTGTTCATGTTACTTGCTTTTTGAAAGATGAGTCAATTTTTTAATAATGTATCTCCAAAGACACAGCTGAAGATTTTTCCATAAATTGTAACTTTTTCTTTTGGAGATCTGTGATTTTTGACTGTTGGATTTTCTGGTGGCAGATTGTTTTACTGCCTTTAAGATGGCATTTTCATAGAAGTTTTATTGACCCAGGACAAAGTTCAGGATAGAAGTTGAAAAAGAAGGCCTAAATGTTATGTTGGATGACAACCCCTGTGTTAATATTTCACATACACAAACATGTAATCTCCTGGTGCCTATTCTTTAAAGGTTAGCCTGGGTTACTACTACCAAGTGGTAGGTATAGGAGGGATTTTAGCTTTAATATTTGTAGGATTTCTAGGTTTTCCATCCTGTAGTTCTAAGAGCAACAATTGTAACAGTTAAAAAGTGAGGTGTTGCTGGCGAATCTTTGCAAGAGTTAATCCTGTTGAGTAGTATTTTGTAGATTACTGCAAAGACTTTATCAAACAGCGAGGTATCTTAATTATATAGGCGAAGTGATGGCAGCTAAGGTTTAATATTTTGCTTGATTCCTGTTCTTTAAGGGCCAGTTCTAAACCTGTAATGCATACAGGTGTAAAGAAAACATTGCAGTTAATTTAATTTGGTTATCGTTGTTCTCTTTTGAACAACGAGAAAAGATCTATTACTTGCTGGCATATAATGGATGTTTTGGAAATGTTTAATTATTTGGCATTGACATTTTTAAAATGAAGTTTTTTTTCTCTCTCTCTCTACCCCCCCCCCCCCAGCTTTCTTATGAATCAGTAGTTGGTAATGACGATTGAGAAGTCTTATGGGAATATGAAAGGAGACAACCACATATATTTAGAAAATGACATGGAGTTAAGTTTCTTTACCCTATGAAAAATGCAACGTTGCATTTAGTGGCGTGCTTCCTCTCATAAATTGGTTCAATTTAATGTTGCTAGTGAAAGAAAAAGAAAACAGTGTAATGGATGATAACTAAGAAGTGAAGCTTTCTTCTCAATGAAAAAGGAGCTATAGAGTGATGGCCAGCAGGATGAAATCCTAATTAAGCATGCAGCAAAGGATGAAATGTGAACAATGCTTTAGAAAAAGAACCAGACAGATGAATACAGAATTGAAAGAAAAAGTATTTGGAAAAATGACAGTGTAATGGACAGAAAGGGGAAATCCAAAGAGGTCCTGTGTGATGTATCTTCATTTGGGGGGGAGGGGGATGGGTAGTGGCAGATAGCTAAGGACAAAATATTTGTCATAAACTAAACTTGAATGGAAATAGAAGATTGACTGCCATTCAAAACATGTTAGCAATTTCCAAAGGGCATCTAAAAGAGCATTGCTGAATATCTGTGCATATTCAATGATGGTTTTTCTGAAGGGTCTTCACAAAGAACTAACCAGTTGCTGGTGAGATAATTCCAACTCACGACAATGGCAGGTGTTGTCAGCATGGAAGTCTGCCCCTTGAGCTGTTTAATGGCTGTTCTTTTTTTTTTTTTAATTAGATTGCCGAGCTTTTCTGCCAAGGCTCACTTTGTGGGACTCCACGTGCTTTAACCATTTCCACTCAGAAAGCAAGGCACGTAAAATTGGTGTGGATTTGTGAAGGGCATTTTTCAGATCTTAAATGAGACTTGGTGGTCTGAACTGCTAACTAAAGCACTGAACTTTGAGTGGAGGAAGGGGGAACTAATCTCATTAATCAATGCATAACACCCCTCCCCCCGGGTTGGGTGCGAACAACAGAAATGTGGGTGAAGGGAGACATTGGTCTGTGTAAGATATGTAAAAATTAAAAAAATTATAAAGGGTTCATGGGTGAGAGAGTATGGGGAGGAGGGGGAAATGAGCTGATACCAAGGGCTCAAGTAGAAAGAAAATTTGTTTTGAAAATTATGATGACAACATATGTACAAACAATTGTGTTATGTACTTGACACAATTGATGTATGTGTGGATTCATGATAAATTGTATGAGTCCTTAATAAAATTGTTTTTAAAAAATGGTTCAAGGAATAAGAAAAATTGGTGGCTTCTTAGGAAGTGGCATATGATCAAGAATCAATGTTTGTCAGGAAGAAACCCAAGCTACACTGAAGGCATTGGCTAAAAGCTTGGCTCCCTAAATGGACAAAATACCAAGCACTTTAACACAACTGAAAGTGCTTGCTCAACCTTGCTAAGAGATTTGGAAGACGACTTCTGGGGAGAGATCCATAAATATACCCCTTTCAAAGAAAGATGATCCAATAGAATGGGAAAATGAGTAAATATTAACATTTCATTCAAGAAAAAAATGAAGCTAATTTAAAAAGGATTGCAGCACTGCACTGACAGGATCTGCTAGAAAATAAAGCCAGATTTGGAAGAGGCACTGGGATGAGGGCTGTCATTGCGCATGTCCAACAGATCAGGTACTTGGAATGAGACAGCAGGAGGGGACCCTGTGCCTGGAGAAGGGCATCATTCTTGGTCAAGAGTCTGTGATAAAATGTGAGTCCCTCCGTTGACCCGTGCTGACATTGTGCCTGCAGGGATTGTTTCATTCTGTGCACACAGGGCCCCTCCAAGTTGATAGCACTTTCCAACAGCAACAACAGCTTATTTCTGACTCTTGACTGTTGTTTCCCCCTGCCTTAGTGTAGGAGCCCTTGATATAAAAATAATATCATGAAACAACAAGTATAATGCTCATATGGTCTCCACACGACAGGAGTATTTTAACGAGTGTGGCAGTCATGTGCTTATGTTAATTTTATGTTTGAAATGTAGGGGTGGAGTCTAGCCTATGAATCTGGAGATAGCCATTGAGTAGCCAATGAGGCCTCTATGTGGGCATGGCTTTCACCTGAGACTCCTGGGAAATCTCGCGATATTTCCCTCGTGAAGATGAGAAGCTATCTCCCCAGTTGTTGGGAGTTAGTCTTGGAGACGATTAATCACGGATAAGACAAGATGGCAGCATTCGAGAAGCTGGAGAAGCTGGGGGAGAGACCACACAACTTTGCCCTGATGGAGCCAGACCTCTGAAGCTGGGGCGGCCAGATGGTGACCTCTGCCAGTGATGAGTTGTTTCTGCTGTTGATGGACCCAGAGCACTGGAGGCGAGGTGCCCTGCCAGCACCGGGATTCTGCACCGACTGACCTGTGACTTTGTGAGTCGGAAGAAGATTTTATAGACTGATTTCGGGCATATGGGTTAATATTGGACTTATGACTTTGGACTGAACGGGCTGGGATGCTTTCGCCATGTCCCATTCCTTTTGTATATAAACCCTTTCCTTATATCGATATGTGTGTCCTTGAATTTGTTCCTCTAGTCTACCTGTACTAACACAATGAGTTACTTACAGACAAGGTGTGTTTGACGCTGCTCCAAGTCAAAACCAAACTCACTGCCATCGAAGCCAAGGTGACTCATACCTGTAAGCCTGTAAGAAGAGCAGAACTGCCCATGTGGGTTTCTGACACTGTTGCTTTTTTTTTTTTTTAAGTCATTTTATTGGGGGCTCTTACAGTTCTTAGAGCATTTCATACATCAATGACATCAAGCATATTTCTACCTATGTTGCCATCATTTTCAAAACATTTTACTTGAGCCCTCACGATAAGCTCTTTTTAAAAAATTATTCTATTGGGGGCTATCACGATCAATACATACGTCAATTGTATGCAGACCACGTTTGCACAATTGTTGCCAACATCATTCTTGAAACATCCTCTTTCTGCCTGGGCCCTGGTCACTCTACCTTTTTATAGGCGTGGAAATCTACTTCTTTCTCCTGAAGAATGACTTGTGCTATCAAACTGTGGTTAGCAACCCCGTACCTAACCACACTACACTCTGATGATACTACTAGAGCCAGAAATTTAAATGCACCCATTCAAGGTTCCTTGAGATGAAATGAGACATTTTGGAATTGTTTCTTCATTGCCCATTCTGCTCACATAATCTGATTATGGAAATCAACTTTGTGTTAGTCTGGGTAAACTAGAGAAACAAATGTCATAGACACACATAGGGATATATAAAAGAGGAATGAGACATTGAGAAAGCATCCTAGTCCAGTCCAGTTCAAAGTCATAAGTCCGATATTAACCCATATGCCTAATATCAGTCTATAAAGTCTCCTTCTGACTCACGAAATCACAGGCCAGTGGGTTCAAAGCCCCGGCGCCGGCAGGGTTCTCCCCAGGGCTCCTCACTTCCAGGGCTTAGGGTCCATCAACAGCATCCAGTGGTGGTAGAAGTAACTCAGCACTGGCAAGGGTCTACATGTGGCTTCTTCGGCTTCAGTGGTCTGGTCCCATCAGGTAAAGCCATGTGGCTTCTCCTGCAGCTCGTCCAGCTCCTCGGATGCTGCCATCTTTTCTTGTCTGTAGTTCGTTGTCTCTGAGAGTAACTCCCAACAACTGGGGAGATAGCTTCTCATCTCCACCAGGAAAATGTTGCAAGATTTCCCAGAAGTCTCAGGAGAAAGCCATGCCCACACGGACACCTCATTGGCTACTCAATGGGTCTCCAGATTAACAGGCTCGACTCCACCCCTACATCTCAATCATGAAATTAGCATAAGCACATGACCGCCACAAACTTATTTTAAAATTAAGCACACCTTTCCTTTGAGGAGAAATAGTTGTTTTGAATTGATTAACATAATAAAACAAAAAAAAAGCAAAAAAACTTTTCTCAGTGTAATTTAAGGCCTCCATCTCATTTTCTTTTCTGCTAAATCTAGGGGCTTCTTAATATTTGAATCACCTGAACTATTAAAAAATGCCTTACCTGAATATTCAGATTTTTACTCTAGTAGTCTTGGTTGCGGCCCCGGCATCAGTGTTTGTAAACTGGTCCTGATTATTTTAAATTTCAGCAGCATTGATAGTTCTGCATTGGACTTTTGGTGATCGTAGTCATCGGTATTGGGATACCGGCCTGCTTTGGTAACTTGGGGCATTGGAAGTCTTCTGTGCACCTTTTACTTCTAAACAGTATGTTTGGGATTCCTTATGCATCTTCATACTTGGCTCTCTGATACATTAGTGAGCTTTTGAACACCCCTTCAGTTGGCTGCAAACAGTCAACGGCACACTTTGTCTTGCTGATAGCAAGGTCAGCTGCTTGACTCCAGTAGCCCCCAGTGGCAGCACAGCTTGCACAGCAGCCTCAATCTGTTGCAGAGCCCCTACCACAGGAGAAAAGTGAGCCTTCTGCTCCTGTAAAGAGTGTTATGGCCATGGAAATTCAAAGGGGCAGTTCTGGTTTGTCCTAGGAGGTCATAATGACTTGATGGAAGTAGTCCACCTTCCCGTCTCTCCCCCCACCCCCTCCACACACACCTCTGCCCTGTTTTACTGCAGGTTGCTAGTGTGGGCTGAATGGCTGCCCTGAAAATATGTCCATATCTTAATTCTTGGGACCTGTAAATGTTACTTTATTTGGAGGGGAAAAAAAAGGGTGTGAGTGTCTTTGCAGCTGTGGTTAAGGATTGTGAGATAAAAAGATCGTTGGGGAATATTTGATGAGCCTTCAGTGCCCCCACCAGTAATCTAAGAAGAGAGATGCTGAGGGAGAAATTATAATCACACAGCGGAGAAGGCAATGCATAGAAGAAGGCAGAGACTGGAGGGATGTGGCTGCAAACCAAGGACTGTTGACAGCCACAGGAAGCCAGCTGAGACCAGCAGTGGGTGTCCCACTAGTGCCCCGGAAGGAGCACCATCCAGCAGCACCTGGATTTCAGATCAATGAAATAGGTTGTTGGCTTCTCTGGCCTCCTGAGCAGTTAGAGAATAAGTTTATGTTGTTTTATCAAGTTTGTAGTCATTTGTTAGCAGCAATGACAGGAAAGTAAACTTTCAGCTTATTGTTGAGTATGGGTGATGTTCTATCCCTCTTTGTACAGCAGCCTGATTTTGGGTAATAGGTGAAATGTTTTATTGCATTACCTTGTTTTATGAAAGGTTGAAACTGGAGGAAAGCATTTTTTATGTATATGTGTGAACATGCACACACATGTCTACGTGCACACAAATCACACACAGGTAGAGGTTATGATCTAAATGTGATTGAGATAAATATGGAAATAATTAGGATAGGTCTTTAACCTCAATTAGATACTCATTAGAATTAAGCTGTGTTTAATGATGAAGCAAAAGAACACAATGAATATGCAATGCATTTTGGAACTATTTTGAAGATGGTTGCTTAAAATGTGAGCAGTAGCTAGAGATTTTGATAAACTTCTATTCCCCCTGAAAATGGAATGTATTCAACATTCATTGTGTTTCATTGATTCTAAGATGTGTTCCTTTGCTTTTTTCTGAACTCACCATATCTTATGATAAATGTGCGCATTCCACACCCCTAAATGTTATAGAACTGGTTTTATTCTGAAATAAAAATGTTTTAGAATTGTAGCAGTCTTTTGACCCTGGGTAACCTAAGTGTCTGTATTTTTGAAATGCATTATGTAAGAAGGAATGCAGTACCTATATGAAGTTCAGAAGCTTTGGAGGCTCGAATTTAATTACTCTTTCTAGCTCATTTCCCAGGAGCTACCATAGAATCAAGTCGAATTAACTCCTAAAGTAACTTGAGTTGTTGAAGCTCAGAATATTTATTGGAAAAATTTGGGGCTTCAGAAGTAGGCAAACCTTGGTTCTTAGGCTACTTCTGTTGCAAATGGGTGATGATACCATGCAAGCCATTTAATTCATTTCCTTATTGATAAATAAGGGAAACATCGATATTACAAGGTTGGGACAACTAAATGAGATAGTAGTGTTCAATGCTAAATAAGACTTGCCTAAAGCTCTGTAAGAAGCCCCAATGGTATTGTGGGACTGCCATCTGCATGGTTGGCAGTTCGAAAACAATCATCAATTAGCTCCTTTGGAGAAAGACTCGTCTTCTGCTCACGTACAAAGTTGATCTTGGAAACTCACAGGGGGTCACTTTGCGTCAGCATTGCCTCCAGGGGCATGAGTTTGGAGTTCAGTTGGAAGACTCTCTAGGCCACTATTACAAGGTCTGATTCTTGTCAGATGAACTTGGTGTCCTGTGAAGATTTGGCATATAGGGGTAAAAGTCATGTCTATCTGTGAATGGTCATTACTGTAGACTGAATTTTCCTCCTCATGGCTTGTGACCTCGTTAGGATTTCTCTGTCACTTTCTGTTTCTGTGTACTAATTTCATGAAGGCCCACCGCAGTGTTTCCCCTCTTGATGTATCTTTCTTTCACCACTCTTGGTCCTTCCTTGTCTTATTTGTAGTACAAATATTTGCAATATTTGTAGACTGATGACGTAATCTTAATCCTACAGTATTCTTCTATTTTGTGACTATTATTAATATCATGTCCCTCCCTTCCCAAATATATTAAAAGAGCAGACCAAGCACCTTCATCAAAAACATGGAAAGGAATCCTCTTATAAGGCATTATGAGACAGCCTTATAATGTCTTATAATGAGACATTATAACTCAGCCACTTTAGCAGGGAAAGAAAATAGATGAACTTAAGCTTAAAGTATACCTAATATAAGTATAATATAAATAAGTATAATATAATAAATATAACTATTTATATAAATAAAATATAAATATAAATATTTATATAAATAAATATAATATAATAAATATAATAAATAAGTATAATGTAATATAAATAAGTATTATATAAATCTATAAAAGGTTTCTAACTCATTACTCAACCGGGAAATGAAAATGAACCCCCCCCCCCAGTTATGATTTTACTAAACATTCCTCTGAAGGCTAAAGTTTTAGAAAGAGAGTAAGTATTGGCGTGGTCTCACATTTTGCTAATAGCAATGTAAATTGTTTAAGCATTTTGGAAAACTGCCAATAAAGCTAAAAGTTCACAATCCCAATGATCTACCTTGTCTGCTTCCAGAAAGGTATACACACACACACACACACACACACACACACAGAGACTGCTCTTAGCAAAACTATTCATAGTATCCTCGGATTGTCCCTGCACAGTGGAATTAAGGTTAGTTATTCCAGCTTACCTGCCATAACTATGGAAGAACATGCCTGACTATTTGCTTTCTTAAAGATACTGCTGAGAAAACCTAATGGGGCAGTACTGCACTATCCTTCAGAATCTGTGTCAGGTAACAACGCCAGAATGGATAGTATACTGTAGAATGTTTCTAGACTTACAACTCAAAAAACTCAATGCCATCGAGTTAATGCCAACTCACAGTGACCCCCTTTGAGTTTCTAGACTACAAAAGTGGGCTGCGACTATACCAAACATATGGATTGCGTCTCAGAAGGATCAAGTTCCCTTCAGAGGCTAGACACAAAATACTAAGTATCCTATGGCTCTGTTAATACAAAGTTTCACAAAAGCATGATGCTGCTGCTTTGGGGTAGGTTGAGGTGATGGGGCCTAAGGCTGGAAGAGAAAACTTGTAGCCATGTTTCTGGGAAATAGACACTGTTCTAGTTCTTCAACTTGTTGATGGTTATTTGGGCTTATTTAGTTAAAGTTCATCAAGTTATACACTTTATGATTTGTTGTACTTTTTCTATGTGTGGGTGTACTAAGCGTCGGTTAACTTATTTTTTAAAGAACAGTGTCAGGAAGAACTCATTGTCAGTTCCTAGAGTATTTGGTAGCTCATGGGTCCCTAATGTTTATTTTACTTAATGTTTGTATTTCTAACACGCTATGGCTTTCTTTTCTTAAGCATCCCCCACCTTGTTGATCTTTAAGCTCTGAGCAAAATTACAAAAGGCCTTTGCTATGATTTTTAATAAATGCCTTCAAATATTGTCATACCATGTAAAATTTGAGGGCCAGACTTCCAGTTACACTTCTATAGGTCTTATGAGACCAGTTATGAATAATAGTTTGATGAAAGGTATTAAAAGCCTGAGCTGACACATTAAAAGGGCTGAAAAAATCACACATCACCAAGGTTGTATCCCAAACCTATTAAATGGAGAAGCATGTGTGCCCGGTGACCTTGGGACTGACTAGACCTGCAGTTGAGGGTTGACAGGAATGGTCTACAGATGAAAGAAATCAGAAGCATGTGTAGTAGGGATACAGTTACATTTGATAGGGGGGATGAAAACAAGAGCTTTACATTTCATTTCAAACTTTGGTACTAAAAAAATAAAGTAAAAACTAAGAAGAATGTGTCTGTCTTAATAGAAACGAGGGCAGGTACTACTTTCACTGTGCCATTTTGCCTAGTCTGTTCATGTTCTCCTCTGTTCTTTTTTTTTTTTCTTTCAGAGGGGGAAAAAGAACATTTTCACAGCTCAGCTTTCCAGCCATGTAGGTGGCCTTCTGAAAGCGGAGGACTTCCCCAGTTCCCTCTGTAGCTGAAGGGAATTTCTGCACCCTTTGGCCAGATCAGCTCACACGGGGCCTATCATTTGTTTTTTCCCCTTTGGAGGAAAAAGTTTTGACCTGTTTTCCTTTGGGGAATAGTTAAAAAAAAAAAAAAAGACAAGAGGTGGTGTGGTGTGGTGTGGTGGCTGGGGATATACAGGGCACTCGTGCACATTCTATCTAGGTTTCCTGGGAGAGGAAAGGTGGACAGGCAGGGAGTCAAGACCAGTGGAAATCTAACTTGAGACCATTGGAAACAGTTTGGGGGTCCCATTGGGACACCTACCTGGTTCTTTGGTAGTTTTCTTTGAGATAAACAAGTTATTTCTAGTTAGGTTATTCTATTCTGCTTTAAGAAGTGTGGCACCTGATCTTTATTTTAAACAGTGAATTTTATCCACAGCACAGAAGATTTCAATGTTCTGTTTTCCTGTGGGACAGTTTAATGGGAATTTTTATACAGTCTGGCCTATAGGAACCATGCTAGGGATACTATTCATTTTCTATCTTGAGACAAAGCACCTTTCTCCCTTTTTTTCCTTCTTTTTTTTTTTTAATATCTGAAGGTTAGTGTTTTAATAACTGTTTTAATAACTGAAGGTTAGTGTTCCCTATCAGAAGTCTATGTTGGGGCATTATACCCTCTGAAATGTTCCTAGAGAGAATAAATGAATAAATGTCACATGTGAATTTAAATTTTAATATCAGGGAGACAGCCACTGTAGAATTTTTTTTTTTTTTTTTGTATTTTGGTTTTTTGTGTGTGTGGGCATCACTGCCTCTGGTGGTCGTGGGCGCCACCCAGTGCGGCTCCGGAGAGCTGCTGCTGGATTTGAACCACCAAGCCCGCAGGCTGCAGTCCCGCACTCAACCACTTATGCCACCGCCACCGGGCCTTAGCCCTGTAGAATGTTTTCTAAAAGGAAGCAGTCCTATCTTGTAAGGGGTAATAATCACTTTGTTGTGCAGAATGATTACACCAAGAATTTAGAGGAACTCAAGAAATTTAAATGTGCTGTTGTCTTCTGCCAAACAATGTTTAAGCTTGACTAGTCACTCTGACCTATTTTTAGTTACAGAGCATTATTTTAATTTTTTCAACTAATGCTTCCTTGAGTGGTGTTTTAAAGCTGAAAGAGATGCGTTTGACTGTCTTATATGAATGGGGCGGTATCACCTGGGTTTCTACGAGGAGTGCCTTCCTGTACTTTGCTGCTACTTTTAACAGATTATTTAGTGATGGCATTGGCTTTTTGTCTCTCTCTTTCCTGTCTAAATATTCTGGGTTCTAGAAATGAATGTGTTCCTCCAGTTGTACATTTTATTTAGTGAGGAACTTGCTACGGCATAATTGTAGGATGTCACAGCATAAGTCCAAATTAAGACTAAATCTCCATTTTGGCATCACATGGTGTCCTTTTCTTGGTTGTCATGTGTTTCTTGTCTTCCCGTATGTCATTCTTCCCTTTTAGGTTATTGATACTCCTGAATGCTGTGATATTCTCTAGAGCTAGGTTGAGAACATTACGGCTTTTTTGTTTGGTAATCAGTGAGTTCTAGTTAGTCATAATTGTTTATGGCATCATGAACAATTAAAGATGTCTACCCTTATTAAATTTGCGATTGAATATAGCTTTATCTAAAATTCTCTGGCTGTTTACACATGCTATAATGTGACATTGAACCCCAAATCTTTGTACAGTAAGATTCGAGTTACAATTATATGATTTCTGCTGATTTGGGTGATTTTGAGTTCATTTCATACCTCTTATCATGCATCTACCCACCCATTCATAGCAGATTTAATTTTTTTTTGAGGAACAAAGTATTTAAAGGCCTTAGTCCAGTTGTAATTCTTATAATAATTTCCATGAATCCTTCACATTTCCACTTGCATGTTTTGGACACTTTCTCATTCTCCTTTCTTATCGCTACACCCTCGCCTGCCCTTCTCCCATTCACTTCCTCAAGATCTGGGTGCTTTCTGAGCTCCTTACGAAGGGTGCCATTCTTCCTTCTGGTCCTTTTCAGGATGACATATGTCTGAGAAATGTTGTTACTACTCATCTTCTTTCCCTGCGGAGCCATCCCCCACCCCGGTAGCGATATGGATTTTCCTCATCATTTCTATGCTAGGAAAGAAATTGATCCAGAGTTCTGGTGAATTTTTCCTCCTCTCTAAGTGGTCCATAACATTAGACCCTACCTAGCACATCTATAAGGAGTAAATATCCTTTGAAACAATTGAATTAGGCTCATTTTCAAAATACAAATGCCTTGTCAGCATAGTTTTAAAAATAGCTAATGAATAAAAGGGGACATTTATCCTTAAACTGCACAGTGATTTTCAGCAGATTAGTGAAAATTTAGTAGGTGCTTTGAAAAATGTTGCGTCAACACTTTTATTGAATCAAGTTTATTGCAAAATATTTAAAAATTTCTCTGTCACGCTATAACACAAGGGGGCTTTTAAAGTGCTTGTGGAGAAAATTCTCTGATCTTGCCAGTCCGTGGTCCAGACTTTACCTTTTTAACCTGCATAATGAATTTGTGACACAGTAGGGTATACATTGTGTTGGGAACCACCTGCTCAGCAGTTCGAAATGACCAGTGACTTCAAGGTAGAAAGCTGAGACTTTCTAGTCCCATCAAGGGTTACCACCTGGAAACCCACTGGGGCAGTTCTAGTCTGTCCTGTATTGCTGCTGTGAGGCAGAATTGACTCAAGGACAACTTTTTATTTTTTATTGTTGGAATGATTTTGTGGAAAAGATTCTTTGGAAACTGTTCAGGGGTAATCCATGTCTGATTCTCGGAGCTCCACATCATTTTTCTACACCCTGGGTGCAGCTGGCTAGGGGGAACACAGATTGTTTTTTGGTTCAAATATATCTGGAAATGATCCTACACACTTTTCAGGCAGTAGAACCTTGTGCTAAGCTTGGACAAAAAAAGAGATAGATGTTTCCGCTCAGCTTAGCAAATAAACTTTTCTAGAAGTGTGTTCCTTTCAGCACGGCAATTATTTAATAAAATAACATTCCAGAGACCCAGAAAGTGGGGAATAACAGAGGGACCTGACAGGTAATCACAGTTTTGGAAGTAGGCCAAGGGAAAAAGAGCAGGACGACTGCTGAAGCTCTCTTGACCTAACTCTCATTGAAAGTATTTGGGTGTGTATGTACATGTAGTTTCGGTTTTTCTGTATGTGTAATTTTTGTGAGGTGACCTCGCAGATTTAACTAAGTGGGATTAAAAAACCAAACAGAACAAAGTTACATCTCTCTTGCTTGTTGCAGCGAGAACAGCTGTTTACCAGCAACATTTGATTCCAAGCTTTGGTGCTAGGGCACTTCCCTCCGCCTCCTGTGTTTTAGGAAGGGAGGTGTGGAAGCTAGTTGGGAAAGAGGACATGGCTGCAGAGCTGGTGTCCACAGGCAGAAACACAGGCGCTGGGACTGGGTTCAAGTCTTAGACTGTCTGACCAATTCCTGGTTTATGTTCTCTGGATATAGCTTTCCTGTGGCATTGCTTCAGATTTCTATGACTTTGTTACTAAATACTGTGTTCTTGTGGGACATAACAGTCTCTAGTGATGTGCTTGTTCATCTTTTGCGTGTGTGTGTGTCTGTGAAAAACTTTTAACAACAAATGTATTGTATGTAGCTTGTATGCCAACCCACTTCTCTTCAAATGTTCCTACCACCATAAAGCCTATTTTTGTGGGGGAGCGCGGGCCATCATGTGTGAAAATTGGGGGTGGGTGGGTAGGGTTCAAACCCTCTTAATGGGTATAGAACATTTTTTCAAAGTCATCTTATATTGGGTGCACATTTATTTGGGGGGGGGGGGACTAGCCTGAAGCGTCCCTCAGGCTTCCAAAGTGAGTTCGGGTTATGGTGGTCCCAGCAGTCAGTGTGAAGCCATTGAGCAGGAATCTCTGTCAATGGCGTTCTGACTCCGCACCAGTTACTGACTGCTGCTGCTCTTAGGTCTTTCCTCTCTTACGTTGTGCTTGATGAGAATCATTCTTTCCAACCATTGTGCCTCCTACATTTTTATTCCCTCTTCGGTGCCCCTATAGGCTATAAGGGTTTATACATCGTCAATTGTAACAATGCAAGGTGGTTATAACAGAGACCAAGTGAGCTCAGTAACAAAGGCGCTTTCCTCATATTGTCTCAGTCCTGATGGGCATGGTCTAGGTAGGAAGACATGTCATCCAGAGATCCAGGTTCTCTCCCAGCCTTTTAGCCTCTGTACCCCCGAAATGCTTTTGTCCTTTGCATGATTAGAGTTCCGAGGCCTCCAGGTCTGGCTTGCCATGGAAGGGCAGAAAGAGAAACATGCCTGATGTTTGAAGTCTAAGATGTTTGAAGTCACATGGCGTCTCACGTTTCTTTGGTAATGACTCTTCATGCAATTGCTCTTCTGCAGAGGAGCTGTGGAATATTGTGCCACTGCATGCTTTTCTGTTGTGTGGACGTCTGGTTCTGCGGGTAATTTATAAATTTCTTGATGCCAGGGCATCACTTATTGCTCTTAATTTAATACTGTGGTCTCATGCAGAGTAGCTGTTGGATCTTTTTGTTGCCGTTGATGTTCACATGCACACACGCACACACACACACACACACACGGCAGCTTCAAAATTTTGTGGAAAAATGATAGATCATGGAATTTTTTTCGTGAGCTTTTGGAAGCCTTTCATCTCCATGTACACACATTCGTGCATGCTTCCGTGTGTGTATTCATTTCACTGTGGGTGCATTTATATTTACTTAAGCAAAGTAATTTTGCAGCTGGTGATGCAAAAATGCAACACCCATAAACAGTACCAGTTCTAACCAAAAGTCAGCCTCTGCACACTGCACACGGGGTTGGGGGAGGAGTTTGGCCTTACTTTGGGATTTGCCTCTGGCAGGGTGCTTAGAAGCAGTTTGGATGACAGTCCTAGGTATTTTTGTGAAACCTCAGTTACTGACTTCTGGGAGCAAAGTGTCTTGAAAACGACATCAGTTGGATTGTTGAAAATAAAACAGCAAAAAGAACCTTTATTGTTGACATAATCATTCCCGTTAAACTTTGTAGATGTGTACACAACACATGGATGCTGTTAACACAAAAATCATTTAAGACAGTGCCTCTGAAACCTTAAATACTCTGAAACCTATCAGACTTAAATACCTGGAAAACTTAATCAAAGACAAATTAACTGAACCGGACTCCTCCTACACATTTTCATGGGCTTTGGGGTAAGGCCTGAGAATTTGCATGTCTGTCAAGTTCCCAGGTGGTGCTCACACTGCCTGCCAGTCCAGGCCCTCAATTTGAGAACTACTGTTAATACACCTATATACTGGCATTCTGTTTTCATTTAAAACTCTCATGAAAAATCTCTTTTTATAGGAAGAGATCTTTGTTACTAGAGTTTCAGATCAGCCAGATAGGAAGATACGACTCGTTCTGTATCCTAAATGTACAGTGTGGCAGCTTTTCTTGGAGCAGGATCGAGAACAATCATTTTAGCTAGGCTTTCTAAAAAGAAATACTTCTGAATGCTAGTGCTTGTACTGCTAGGTAGGAAAGGTAAGGCGGAGGCATATGTTGGTCTTCTGATCCAAAGGTTTTCCTCCAGCAAGGTCAGCAGAGATGGCAAGTCAGTGTCCTCTATTGCACAGCGCTGAGCTGGTGATGGAATTCTGAGGATGTCCTCAGCTGTCTAGAGAAGAGTCCCGTGATGGATTAGAAATGTCTGCCCTGGTGACTGCTCTCCACCCAAACATGCTGGTCACTCACTCCTAAACTTGCCTCCCCTCTCCACTAGTTGGTAGAGGTGTGAAGATGAAAGCATTGGAGATATCTACACCTCTTATGTGTCTTGTATTTTAATATTATTTAATAATATTTAATAATATTTAATATTATTTATAATATTAATAATATTATTTGATATTATTTAATAATTATTTAATAATATTTCCTAGCATTTTTTCCCTTATATCTTATAGAGTATTGCACCACTGCTTTTATTTTTGTAACTTTTTTTGGGGGGGGGTCGAGAATTGGGAAAGTAGCATGTTATGATGCATCCAATATAATTCTTTTTGCACTATGCTTAAATTCTTGATAGATCTCTCCCCCTCCTCCCCGCATTTAGGAAAAGGTATGATAACATGATACACTTTTTAAAAATGTGTCTGCATGTAAAAAGGGGCTTTGGAAAATTCCATTGTCTTTTGGATCAATTTGTCCACAACCTGTTTGAAGTCCTTTGTATATTCTTGTTAAAATCAGGTTTGGTTAGTTTTTCTTTAGGCTCTATTACTATTATTTTAGTAATAGCTATAGTTTCTACAAATCAGTAGCTCAGATTTTATTAAGCATCTTCCTCTCTGGTGGCACAACGTGTTTGCACTCGACTGTTAGTCCAGAGGTTGGAAGTTCAAAACCACCCTGCATAGCAATTCTCAATTTGTGGGTTGCGACCCCTTTGGGGGTTGAATGACCCTTTCACAGAGGTTGTCCAATTCACAACAATAGAAAGTTATAGTTAGGAGGTAGCAACATAGATAATTTTATGGCTGGGGGGGTCACCACAACATGAGGAGCTGTATGTATCAAAGGGCATTAGGAGGGTTGAGAACCACTGACCCAGCATTCCCTTGGAAGAAGGACCTAAGCCATCAGCTCCTCTTAAGATAAAAGCCAAGAAATGCCTCAGGAGCTCTTCTACTCTTTTGACCATGGGCTTGCTCTGGCACAGAATAAACTTGATGGCAACTGGAACCAATACACACAGGTGTATATGACGTCTCTTCTGGAATCAACTGTGTGTTGTGTCTGATGCTAATATTATAATGCGTTCCTTCCACATCATTCCCATAATGTTCATAAAATGCACACATCTATTAAAAATTTAAGTGACTATACATGCTTTGGTTATAAAAATTAGATGATACCATCCACAGACTTCATGTAGTCAAGACACGTAGGTGTATAAAAATCATGCACACTTCATTCTTTTTGCGCAATGTTTTGTTGAGGGAACTGTGATTCATCCAGCCTTTCTGCCATTGATGGCAACTGCATTTCTAGATTCTGTTCTTAAAACGAGTAATGAGCAACTGTCCCTGAGCATATATAAATTGCATCCTGGTGCTTATAAACGAAATTCCTAGACTGAAGGATGGGTAACTTTTTAATTTAAATAAGTACAGATCCTGCTTTATGGTTTTCCTGCCAATTGTGTAGGCTTTCATATGCTCTCCTCCTTCCATTTCTTTACAACCTACGTGAACTCTGCCAACCAGCAGATTTTGGAAAAAATCTTTTATTTGCATCGCTTTGCCTCCCAGTGAGGTTGAACACCTTTTCATATGCTTTTCATATATTTGTATTTCCTCTCATATTACTTCATCACTAGTAATTTTTTCCTACTTCTTGAATTCCTTTGCCTATCCATTTGTTTGAATTCTTAAATACAGTTTTACAGAGTTTATGTCTTTGTCAAGTGTGTTGCAGGTATTTTTTTTTTCCTAGCTTATCATTTGCCGTTAACAGCAAGGCCTTTTTGTTTTGTTTTGTGGCATCACTGCCCTGGTGGAAATAGCAAGCCCAGCCTTGTTGCTGGATTTGAACTGTCAAACCTGTGGGCCACAGTCCCGCAAACTACCACTAAGCCACCAGGACTCAGCCCCTTTTTGTTTTTTTCAACCATACAGAAGCACTTGATTTTCAGGTGCCGTAGTCTGTCAGTACATTCCTTGATAGTGATGTGTAGGACTCTGCTATTGCTGGTTGATGTTCCCTCGATTCTGACTCCTGTTGGCCTTTCAAATGGCAGAATGAAAATGTTGCTCAGTCCTTCGCCACCTTCATGGCCTGTGACCTGTTTG
Source organism: Nesogale talazaci (assembly GCA_004026705.1). Lineage (NCBI taxonomy): Eukaryota > Metazoa > Chordata > Mammalia > Afrosoricida > Tenrecidae > Nesogale > Nesogale talazaci. The sequence goes on along the minus strand of PVJH01000505.1, from coordinate 234,407 downwards.
AACCCCTTGTGAAGACTTACTGTGTCAATCCATCTCCTTGCGGGCTTCCTTGATTTTTGTTGGCTGGGAATGAGCTGTGCACGATGTCCTTTCCTGATGATTGGTCTTTCTTGAAGATGCGTCCAAAGTAAGCAAGAGGAAGATGCTTTACATTCCCCACTACTAAGGAGCATTCCTGTCTGATTTTTTTCTTTTCTTTCTTTTTTTTTTTTGGCATCACTGCCCTCTGGTGGTCATGGGAACTACCCAGTGCTGCTCCTGAGAGCCGCTGCTGGATTTGAACCGCCACGCCCCGCAGGCCGCAGTCCCGCACTCAACCACTTATGCTACCCAGGCTCAGCCCCCGTCTTGTTTTTTCTTGGACCGATTTGTTCATTCTTCTGGAAGTCCATGTGGTATATGCCACATTCTTTGCTAGCACTGTATTTCAGATCCATTGATTATTTTTTCTGTCTTTTAAAACGGTTGTCCAGCTTTCTAACCCACCCAGGCTCTTTGTATAAGGTAGAAATTGTTTTGTTGGTGAAAGATACATTACCATAGACCGAGTGGGAGAGAGTTGAGCTGTCTTATAATTATAGTCCTGCAGTACCTGGGCTGTTTTCCACACAGTGTCACCCAGGATTCTGGGCATTTCTCCTTCTAAACTTCAAGTGTGTATAGATGAATGAGCACTCCTCTCACGGTGAAGAGAAAAGGGCTCTAACAAATTTGACTTCCTTAACACCTGGGTGCCCTGTGATTCTGAGCCACTGCAGGCAAGATTTTACCTGGAGACAAAAATTATAAAGAAAAAATAGCCCTTTTCTTTTATTCTGGCTAATGTGAAATCTCAAAATTCACCATGCTCCTCATTTTGTAGAGGCTTCTGCATTTGCCAAGAACACCATTCATAGGTGGCCCTCCAATGTAGGCAGCCGCAGCTTCTGCCACCAGGGATTCGTGCCCCCGGGCTGACCAGAGTGCTCAAAGAGCTGAGCAGAACTGGTGTCCTTGAGATCCTGGGATGTAAAGGGTCATGGACATTGTCGATGCTAAGCATACGGAGCCTGGTCATCTCCTCCGCATGAAAATAGTGGAACCTTAGTTCTTGTCATTCCCATCAGCTTCTTTTGACTCTTACTTCTTGTCTTCACCAGCCCTTTCCAAACATCGATTGCCCCCTCGCCTTTTAAAAATGAGCTCATGTTCCATAGTCTCCTGGCTGTGAGTTCCTTTAGACTGTAATGGGGACAGCTTTAGGAGTCCATGATGCCCTAACAGCCTTTGAAACCCACAGAGACAGCTCTACCTGGTTCTGGAGGCTCACGGTGGGTTGCCATTGACTTATGGTCACCCTGTAGGCATTGATGGCACTGATTTTTTTTTTTGAAGGCAAACATGGGCTTTGCAATAGGATATAATTTGGATTTCATAAGAACATATGTGTGTATGATTTGCTGGACATGTGGAGGGCTGGGATTATAGGCTGCTGGGGGACGGAGGTGTGCAGTGGTTTGTGCTCAATCACTCACCAATATTCCTGTTGTTTGGATGTGCCCGCCACTGAGCAGGAGGAAAGGCCTGGCCAATTCCCCTCTGTCACAGAGAGCTGCTTTGAATTCACAGAGACTGGATGGGGTGGAGTCTGTGTCCTTCTACTTTTAGTGAATGTGCCAGCCATAATTTGGCTTAAAACTTTTTTCTTTAGCATGTGATTATTATTTTTTTTGCTTTACTTCAAGAGGCTCCATATAAACTTTCATTGGCTAGAGCCCGACTGTGTAAAGCACCAGTCTGTGCTTATCTGTCTAATCCTCTCTGGAAGCCTGAATCGCTAACCATCTTTTGTCTTCTTCATTCTTTCCCTCCAAGATTTACTTTCAGCTCCTCGCTGAAGTTATGACTGGGGTTTTGTTGACTAGAATTTCTTCTCTGAAGGTCTCGAGATCCCGGGTTGATAGTGTTGGCACGGGGGCAGTGTCCTCCCCATCTCTCTCTGCCATCTGTAAACACTTTCATTCTGCCTTTAGTGGGTGGGCCTCCTGAGGATACACGATGCAGAGTGTTTGTGAAAGGAAACTGATAAGGCCAAAGACATTTTCTTTTATAAAAGAGGAAGGGCCGAATTGGGGGCTGGGGGGTGGAGGAGGTTAGAAAATAGAGCTGTTGTCTCCATGCCTGGCTCTTTCCAGCAGCCTGGGAGGATTCGTTTGTATGGGCTTTCGTGAGGCCAATTGAGACGAACAGCTATGACAGACAGAATCACAGCCATTCCGAATTTGCAGCAGTCTAAAAAGCACGACTCTGGGATTGTGGAGAGTAGTGAACTCTTCACTGTCGCATTGTGAGAGGGTTAAAATAGAACTTGTTTTTCGGTTTGAAGGAACATGGAGTGTAAATTGGAATAACATAGAATTAATTCATGTGCCCTTTCCCTCTTTCTATTCTTCCATGAAAATGGTTTTCTTTAATTCTTCTATTCTTGCTTGCCCTTTAATGCCCAGCTTTGCTGCTAGACACAAACCACTTGGACTTTTGATACATTCTGTGGTAACACTTAAGTTTTCGTTCAATTTTATTTGATTATGACTAACAATTCAAACATTGAGTGTAGCGGCTCGTCTATTGTATTGACTTGATTTTATTTTTCTTTCCTGTTTGGGGAATAGGCTGCCTAGCATAAGATGTGATTCATTCATTTTCTTCCAATACTGGTACTTGTTTTTTTGAAGATGACAGTGATCTTGCTAGAGTTAATAAGCATAATCTTGCATGCATAGACAGGAGTAAATTGGGTAATCCTGAGATACCATCTGCTTGCTATAAACATGGGATTAATTTTGATTTTGACTACTGTGCTATACCAGAAAGGAAAGGAAGGTGAAGCTCATAAGGGATACATTTTTTTAATGCAGGTTTCAAAAATCGATGTAAAAGTTGATCACATTGCTATAAAGCCTGTAATCTAAAAGTTGATCATGTTACTGTGAAGCCTTTTTTCATCAGACCATTGTCATCTTTGAAAGGGATGAAAGCTTCACTGGTCACTTGGAGTTGACCGCGCTTTTGGCTTGAAGAAATACTCCCAGGGCTTTTCTGCAGAAACTGCTGGGTTTTTGTTGTTGTTGTTGTTGTTTCCTGTAAGATAGAAAGAAGATCCATGCAAATGCTCCTCTAACAGGCACTGGGATGGTTTAGACCCTAAATCGTAGGCACGGCATCTTGCAGTTGCATAAGGCCAGAAAACATGACTGAGAGTCCGCTTTCTTCCACTTGCCTTTGAAAAGATCCATGAACTGTTAATGTGATGTTTTAGGGGCAGGATTCTTTGCCAGAAGTAGTTACTGTCTTTAAAATTTAGTGCTCACTTTATCATTACGTCAGGACCTACCTATTGAAGATTTTGGTGGCAATGGTTGGGGCACGCTTGCACTCTGGCTACTGTTAATTGAATAGTGAGTGTTGATTTAGAACAAAGAATTAATCTCAAATGTTGAGAGAGATTCATTTTTAAGTGAGTCCCTTCCCCCCCCCCCATAGCAAGTGATTAACTACGACTTTAATTTTCAATTAATCAAATTAGGTTTCTACTGGTAGATTTTGATTACATGCAGTTCTAACAGCTTCCAGATACACGTCTCTTTCCCATATGCTTGCCATATGCTGAGTAAAACCAATGTAGAATAAATGAGTGTAAAATTAAGAACACTTCATTCTTTGGGAGAGTTCATCTTGAATGACAGGCGACAGCAAAGAATCATTGTAGCTATGAGGCACCTTTTGCAAAGTGATATGGAAAAATAACCCATTTATGTGTGCCAAGGTCTGTTTTTGTAAATGTAAATTTGAAAGTTCATTAAAATTTTGGCATGTGATTTGGAATGCATAATAATTGGAACAGAGTCAAAACCGGAAATCTGTATCCTTATACCAACAACATGTTTCACTGAAGACTGGCTTTGTAGGGTTGTTTAATATTTAAAAGGTAAAATAAATTAGCATTTGCTTTCTGGTTATGGCTCTGGAAGCTGCATTCAGAAAGAAGAGGCTGCAAAGAAGAGGGAGAGCGAGAGGTCTAACGGGTGCCTTTGGAACACAGACCATCAGACAAGGCCCACATTGCTTAGAGCAAAACAGAAACGTGTGTCCCCTTTGCCATCTCTCAGAGTGTGAAGATGGATCGCAAAGGACATTTGAGCTTACATAGCACTAGATGACAGACGGCCAAGCTGGGGTTGGACAGACGTGGTAGTGAATGCGAGGCTAGATTTACCCGTGGGTGGTCTGAGTGCTTCCCACACCGGAATGAAGTCTTGATGACTGTCTGAAAAGCCAGTCGCCGAGAACTCCACGAAGCACCATTCTGCTGTGGGGCATGGGTCCGCGTTGACTTGATAGCACTTGGTTCTGGCAATGCTAGTATCTGAAACTATGAACAGGTAGGAGCCCTGGTGGCCTCGTGGGTTACTTGGTCAGCTGCTCACCACAAGGCCAGCAGTTTGAGACCGCCCCTTCACAGGAGAAAGACGAGATTTCTGCTCCAGTAAGCAGTGACAGGCTCAGAAACCCAGAGGGCACTTATTTCCTTTCTCCTCCGAGGGTCATGCCACTCTTTCCAGGAGGGCTGCTATGACTTGGAATCAACTTGGTGGCAGTGAGAGGGTGGTTTTTGTTTCTTCGATTTTGTTTTTTCAAATACATATGAAGAGTGCTCGCTTTGGCAGCACATAGACTGACATTGGAATGATGCAGAGATTAGCATGGCCCCTGCACCAGGATGACAAGCAAATTCATGAAGTATTCCATATATGAAGATTTAGTGCCTAGACAAACTTTGAAAATTCCGTGCCTGGCCTATGACTAATCTGTCATGTAAGCCTCCCAAGATGAACATCTAGAGGCAAAGGACACATGAAAAATCCTACCAACTGCTGGTGCAAATACACCCAGTTCTCATTGGCATTCTGAGAATTAAGTGTACCTTGCCATGGCCATTTTAAACATCTCCAAGCGAGGCGTGCGAAGCAGTGACATCGCAGAGGTGAGAAGGAATGAGAGGTTGATGAGTGAAAAAACTCCTTTCTTTGAGTTTACTGGATGACCTTATCCAAATTCTTATCCTCTGCCATTTGTTATTTTTGCTATTATGTATGTGTACTTTGTACAGATTCCATTTTTATTCTGTTATTCATCTTTATGACTTTGTTTTTAAAGTTTCTTATTCCTTGAAATCTCAGGCCTTCTGGTTTCTACATTCCAATTTGTCATCGGGGGGAAGGGTGGCAAAAAGATTTACAAGGCAAATACGTTCATCTCAGAGATGAAGAGAGTCACCTCACCCTCCTTGAGCTTGTGATTATGTTTTTAGCCCATACTCCTGTCACTTAGTACGCCATTTATGGCTGTTGTTTTATAATTAACTAACGTTCCTGCAGAAAGTTTGAAATCACTGTCATCTTGGTTTATTTCCTCCCCTTGCCTTTGATCTGTTAGACTTTGACACATGCTTCTCACCAGTTTCTGTAGTTTCTCATTTTGACAGGATGCTTTGATTAGCCCCCAGCCCTATTCCTGCCCTGGCTCAAGCCATCAGTCACAAAACTGGGTGCTTTCATTCTGCTTTGTTCACTTCTTCTCCTTGCCCTGTCTGGGTCATTCTTTCCTTTAATCTGAACGTAGGAGCTTGGACTCCCTTTTCCAGCCTCCCTTCCCTGGAACCATTTTCTACATTGTGGCCAGTTACTGACTTCTACCTCCTTAAATCTTGGGTAGTCCTCTTTTACTTACAGAAATCCGAGAAACACCACACACTGCCATTTGCCGACCTTGTTAGTCTCATGACTGGCCACAACCAAGGTCTTGGAACCCGTACTTCTCCTCACTTGTGTTTTTCTGTAAACCCTGTGATATTTGCTTTTTAAGCTTTTTTTCTTTGCCTGCAATGTGGAGATCTCTCTCTCTCTCTCTCTCTCTCTCTCTCTCTCTCTCTAACTCGTTGGTTACAGTCACATTGATTCAGACTCCCAGCTTTCTTCTCCCTAACACATCGGTCCTGCACCCTCTTCATGACCATTGCCATGCTGGAGTGAGTCCACTGTTTTGGCTGGTGTGGGTTAGTCCATCTCTCTAAGACCCCTTTCCATTTTCTTAGTTTGCGACGTTACCAAACAGGATGTCCTTCACCAGCATTGGATCTCTCCTGGTGATGTGTTCAGAGGGAAAGAGCAGACGTCTCCTTGCTTCTAAGGAGAATTTTGGTGTTTCTTCTAAGACTGATTTGTTGTTTCAGGGGCTAGTACTCTGGATTGGCCTCACAGTTCTTGTGCATCATTCATCTTCTTCTGTCTTCCTTCTTCATTGCTTTTTTCTCTTGTGCATCTGAGGTGATAGACAAGAAACCAGGGCTTGGGTTAGGGTCACCTATGTTCCCTTTAAGGTGGTCTCTCGTGTGTGACTCCAGCAGAATGCCCTTCTGTGTGTTTTCGGTCACTTGGTGGTCATTGATAAAATTGCCCTTGTAGTCAGGACTGGGTCTTACTCATCTTTGTGACACGGCTCATAGCAGAAGGCCTGGCATGCAGCTGGTGTCCCGTAAATATTTATTACATGGAATTTCATTTACTCTCCATTAGATCTTAGAGAGAATGAGAGAAATTTTTAAGTAAATTAGATCCCTAGGCATGTATATGTGAACAAAGACTTGTAATCCTCCTGTATTTATGGAAGCAGAAAGGAAAGTATCAGCACCTTCCCTATTGACTAGATACCAGAAACTATGTTGGGTGAACTATTTTTAATAGGTCACAGTTGGGTAAAGAAAGTGCTATTTGTCTTTGCCACTGTCCTGGTAGCACTGTTGGGTAAATATTGGATTGCTAACCACAAGAATGGTGGCTCAAACCCATGAGCTTCTCTATGGGAGAAAGATGAGACTGAAAATTTGCATCCTCAGAAACCCTGTATTGGGCGACTTAGAGTCCATATTGCCTCCATGGCAGTGGCGTTTGGGTTTTGGGTGGTACAGAACATGATTTGGAACTCTGAGTTGTAATGTAAACAAAGAAACAAAACTCAAACCAAACTCACTGCCCTTGAGTCAATTCTGACTCACGGTGAGTGTGTAGGCCAGGGTAGAACTACCTCTGTGAGTTTCTGAAACTAGAGCTCTCCATGGGAGTAGAAAACTTTACCTTTCCTCCTTGGACCTGGCTGGTGGTTTTGAACTGCTGGCCTGTCAGTGAGCAACTCAACATAGAACCACTACATGACCAGTTTTTAATAATTAATAATAGGGTTCATTGGAGCCTATAGTTCTGGGATTAAAATGGAAGATGTTGGAAAGGGTATAGTCAAAAGTCAAAAGATGGTCATTAATTTCCATGTAGGAGGGTAGGTAAGATAGTTTTCTGAACCCACCGTGGGGCCATTGGGCCAGCTGGGGAAATTGGACAGGCATCTGAGAAGGCCAACAACTGGGCATGTCCATATCTGTCACTGCACTAGCCATTGCTATCTTTCCAGAGTAAAGGTACCCCAATCGGAAATTCTCTTTCTTCTGTGTAAGACCTGCTTTGGTCGACTTTCATTGAGAACCACACAGGAAAGGAGATTCTGGGAAATGTAGTTCCACATTATGAACCACATGGACACAGCACAAACTCCATTGCACCGTGCGAATGAGCTTGCTAACTGAAGTGCTCACTATGAGTTGACTCCTCTGTGCTCAGGTGATGGTAGATTGAACCAAACAACACTTGGGAAAGATCTAATGTACATCGAGTGGAGCTGGACTTAGTTTAGGCATGAGAAGTAAGAAATAACTTTTTTCCCCCGGAATCAGAGCTGATTACAGTATAAACAATGAGAAACTCAGCATTCCCTCTTTACAAGGAAGGTGTTTATGGCAACATAAACACCTTTTCAACACCGTAACATAAACAGTTTCTCAAGGAAACATTCTCCAGTATTCAGGAAATGTTTTTTTCTTTACAAACAAAAAGAGTGTGTTTTTCTAAAGATTTAATTTACTTAAGTGCTGTGTCTTAAACAAGGCTATGATTGCAGCAGGGTGACATTACTCCCAGACCACTTTTGTGGTAAGCTGTCGTTGAAGCTCTTCTGGAAGCATCTTGTTTAAAACTCTGTACATGTCACAGAGCAGAGCACAGTACAGGTGCACTATGTTACACACAGGCTACCTCTAGGGAGAGTGGTTGCTAAGAATGGAACTGAGCTCCCAAGACGTGTATGTGAATCTGCGTAACCTCTCTGCCAGCGGGTCAGAGCCCAGATTGTGCCCATGGGTAAGCATTGGGTTCCAAGGTTTGGTAGCCCAAACCAACCATCTGCTCTCTGCAAAAAAGATGAAACTGTCACCTCCCATGGAGCTTTATAGCAGGGGTTCTCAACCTTCTTAATGCCGCAACCCTTTCATACAGTTCCTCACGTTGCGACGCTCCGGCCCACCCCCCAACCGTAAATTTATTTTCATGACTACTTCATAACTGTAATTTTGCTACTGTTATGAGTTGGGCAACCCCTGTGAAAAAGTCGTTTGACCCCAAAGGGGTGGTGACCCACAGGTTGACAACTGTTGCTTTACAGCTTTGGAAACTTTACATACAGGTTGTGTATCACGATAGGCTAAGTGACAGTGGGTATGGTTTGGTTCATGCCTGCCAGTCTGACTCTTCACTTAGGAATGGGTTATCTTGGCCATCTTACTAAGTCAGGATTAGTGTAGGATGTGTTTTTAGTCAATTTAGTCTTTTGCAATATAAAAAAAGTCTAAACCCAAGCTCAGCAAGCTGAGATGGAGGGAAAGAGATGGCAAGCCAAATGAAGACGGCCCACTTTTTAGGGTTGTTATGACAACCTATAATAGACAATCATAATAGAGAAAGACAGAGACACAAAGAGAGGACCTTCCTCAAGAGCCTCCACCCTGAATTAAAAACGTATTTTCAGTCATCTCATATGAATGTGAAAGTTGAATATGGAAGACTGAAGGAACATTGATGCATTTGAACGATGGTGTTGGTGAAGAAAATTGAAAGCTCCACGGACTGCCAAAAGAACAAACACATCCGTCTAGGAAGAAGTGCAAACAGAATGTTCTTTAGAGGCAGTGATGGCAAGACTTCACCTGTCGTACTTTGGACATGTTATCAGGAGAGACCAGTCCCTAGAGGACATCATGCTTGGTAAACTAGAGGGGCATGAAAAAGAGGAAGGTGGCTGAGCCCCGGTGGCACAGTAGTTGTGTTCAGGACTGCGGCCCACTGGGATGGAGTTCAATTCCAGCAGCTGCTCCACAGGAGCAAAGGCTGGGCCTCCTACTCCCACCACTGGAGGCAGTGATGCCCAAAAACAAAAAGGAAAAGAAAAAGGGGAGGCGCTTGAGGAGCTGGATTGATACAGTGGCTGCAACAGCAGGCTCAAACAACCATTGTCAGGATGGTGTGAGACCAGGCGGCGTTTCGTTCTGTTGTTCATAGCGCTTCTGTGAGTCAACTGAGCCCAGTGGTACCTGAGAGCCCCAACAGTGGCCTCCACGGCAGATAGACTTGTCCAATCCACCCACTTTCGGCGTATCTATTGTAGCAGGACTAGATCAATACGAGAAGTCTATATTGCACTTTGTTGATGACAAATTAGTGACAAATTCACTAACCTTGAAAGGCTGAGACCTTTGTTATAGGAGCAACATACTGAGTACCTACTGTGTACCCCAGGAAGATGATGGATACTTTGTATTTTTCTCCAGCTATCATATTTAATTAATTTATAAAGCAAATAGTGCTTCCCTGAATGGGCCTAATAGAATTTCTTCAATATTAAAGTTACTTAGGACGTTTTAAACATGGGAATGACTAAACAGAGATTTCATCCATAGGACCCACTTTAAGGGTGAAAAGGGGAGAAAAATTCTTTAGCAAGGATGCTTTCTTCAGAGAGAATGGGAGCAAGCATATCTATTTTGAATATGTCATTAAAAATATCTAATTTTAGTAGAGAAATGAAAATGTTGATAAACCCTGAGCATCAGCCACAGTGCATGTGCTTTTTATCTTTGTGGAAAGGCCTGATTTAATTAAAAGATTTACCAACAAATAGTTTTTAGGGATGATTTATTCATTGCTGAGCGTGGCCTGCTGCAGTGTTGCACAGTTTCGATTGTGCTAGCAGGAACACAGTCATGTACTGCTTTTCAAGTTTCTACCCCAGCCTCTAGGCCAGGGCTTCTCAATCTTGCTAATGCCCTTTAATATAGTTCCTCATGTTGTGGTAACCTCCAACCATAAAATTATTTTCGTTGCTACTTCTTCACTATAATTTTGCTACTGCTATGAATTAGGTGACCTCTGTTAAAGGGTGTCTGTGACACACACACACACACACACACACACACACACACACACACCCTGCCCACCTCAAAGGGATCGTGACCCACAGGTTGAGAACTGTTCTTCTAGACTAATGTAGACAAGTGACTGCAGACAGCCAGGGAAATGCAGATTCCCATTCCAGAGGCACAGGCCCCTACAGTTTGTATTTCTGTCAAGTTTCCGGGTGCTGCTGATACATGGATCTATAGACCAGGGAATACTTGGAGAAACAAGGGAATACTAGTAGACTTTTCTTACTGTAAGTCTCTCATGGTACTCCGTGTTTTACAGGAAAGGTGGTGAATGCAGTGAAAAAATATGATCTTATATGTCCATCTTTTGTCCTGAGGGAAAATAGACAGTGGAAACCTGCCATTTAGTAAGTAACTTTCCAGTAGTTTGGCAGGAATAAGGCACAGGCATTGCCCAGTCAACCATCCACGAATGCATTACGATTTTTTTTAATGTATGAAAGCAGTCACGTTTTGAAAGCCAGCCTCTCATCCAGATGTAAATTAGCATAGAAGGAACAAATTATTTTGGGTGTAACTATGAATTTCTTTTTTGGGGGAACGATCCATTTTGGTATATGAGAGCTTATCAAATTAATTGTTCTTTGGATATGAATGTATAAAAAAAAATCCAATGTTATTTGTGAATATTAAAATAAAAAACTTGGGGGCCAGTGAGTTTTTTTGAAAAGCAGTACAATATTTAGGAAACATCCCTGATGGAAACTTACCTATTTGAAGGACAAAAATGGTGAAATAATTTGAAAATACTTTTTATGAATTTGTATGCTCAGTGTAAACTAGGTATTAAAATGTTTGAAACATAATTGTTATTATGAGTAGTGTGAAAGTAACAGGTGTTACAAATTTTTAAAAAATTGTACATGTGCTATCAACCATTCCATTTTCTCTCTTCACAGTATCGTGTAAACTGTTGTCCATGTCCTTTGCTATGAACTTTTGTTGATGGCTGCATAATATTCCATTTACAAAAGGAATACTCTTAGTTGACCACTATTTCTCTTCAGATATTTAAGTGTATTCTGCGTCTCTGAAGTCAGTTGGAGTATGAGGCTCATTGTGGTTAGTTCTTTTCTCTCATAAGGATTTTCTCCTCAGAATTTTAGAAAGGAAATTCTTACTCTTAAAAGGAACTTTTCCTTACAAGATCTGGTCTGTGAAGCTGATGGTCCTTTTGCAGAGAAATACTGTCCTTTCCCTGTGTTGAAAGATGGTGTTGTTATGACAAGCTAGCTAAAGTTAAACTGCATCAGGCCAGGTCAGATAAACCTGGTCCTGCCGTCCAATGGAAACTTGTTCTTTGATGATTTTTGATAGGCAGAATGCTTTCTAGAGAAATATGAGCTGTTTGTGTGACAGATACAGTATAAATAGTCTTTTCCTAGTAAACATGATTGAGGACACTTGCTTCTAGTGATAAAAAACAGTTTTGTCACGTTTACCTCCTAACTCTTTGCACTTCATTAAGGGAAAATGTATTAAAGCAGTCGTGCTTAGGAAAACGAGAAACCAGCTCATGATTTAAGCTAAAAAGCAATTTGTAATATTTATTTTTAGTTCATGTTCGGCAGTAAGAGGATCAGTTGAGTAGGCTGTGACTCCATGCTAGATGTTCTACAGAATTAAAGACACTTCAAACTTCTGACTTGCAGCATGGTAATGGCTCTATAGAGTTTTCAGGGAACCCTGGTGGCACAGCGATGAAAGCATCTGCTGCTTTAAACCCACACGTTGCCTCTCACCAAGAAAGATGTAGCATTCTGAGCCAGGCTTTCGATAGCTCAGTTAGTAGGGCAGAGGATTGTAGTGGTAAGATGTAGCATTCTGGTTCCCGAGAGCAGATAGCTTTGGAAACCTTATGAGTTCTATTCTAGAACCCATAAGGTTTCTGTGATTGAGAATCAGTTGACGGCAATGGATTTCGGTTTCAGAGTCTTGTAATCCAAGACTTGCATCCAGAAGAAGGGATTTTCAAGAGCAGAGCCACACACCGTTTTCAAAATATACTTCATTAAAATGGTTTGTTTACTTAACATTTTAAAACTTCTAAGTGGATTCCAACATCTTTTGCTTAACTCTTTTGTGCTCTTATGTAAAGTTCCAATGACTCTGGAGAATATTTTCTTGCTTAATTCCAAATTACACACATCCACAGCTCAGAAGGGGTTTTAAAAAAATAAAAGGGGTGGGAAAATTTCATGGTCTTTTCGGTCTAATTTTCTGTGACCCTTTTAAAGCTCCCTGGTGTGTGTATGTATTTGTACATATACCCCATTGACAACTTACTGCCATTGAGTCAATTTTCTTAGTGGCCATATAGAATAGAATAACACTGCTTTTTAAAAAAAATAACATTACTTCTTACACAGTTTCTGAGACGAATGTTTATAGGAGTAAATAGCCTTATCTTTCTCCCTTGAGGGGCAGGTGTGTTTGAACTGCCAATATTGGGGTTAACAGCCCAATGGCTAACCCATTGTATTATTGTGTCATTCATAGGTGACCATAAGATGAAAAGCATTGTTCCCAGGATTGCAGTTTGTGTATGCATGTAGCACCACATATACATGGCACTGCCCTCAGTGGATGGCTGCAGACAAGTTTAGCGTATCTTCTAAGGTGGGAGGGGGTGGGAAATCCAACTGAAAAACTGACATGTGAGGGGATCTGCTGGGCCACTTATGCAAAAAGGTCAGCTTAGAAGGTTATGACAACTGGTTTGGGGGGTTCCAGTGGGGCAATCATGGTAGATTTTACTCAGAGGATGTCCGTGAGAGCTTATTATGAAGTTTTAAGGAAATTGAAGTTGATATTTATGAGAAAAGTTCCAGGAAAATTGTACTGGGCTTTTCAAAACACCCAAACATGGCAGTGCATGTGCTCATTCTTCAAGGATATCAAGGGCTGTCCTATGAAATTTCATTGAGGCCTGTTAACCCATCAGCTCTACAGCTTTGATTTTTCTCCCCAAACTCAAAGAGCACTCAAAAGGAATACGATTTGGGTGCCTCAAGGATGCTGTGTTAGTCTGGGCAGATTAGAGAAACAAATCCACAGAAACAATATATACACACATACATACATACACATATAATTTATTTCTGAGAGTGTTTTATATAAAGGATAAGGACACATTAAGAAAGCTTCCTAACCCAGTGTTGTCCAAGCCTATAAGCCCAACATTAACCCACACATCTGACACCAATCTCAAAAAACGCATGCAATGATGCCGACTGTAGGAGGAAAGCCAAATCAGTGAGTGTGTAAGCATCTCAATGCCGACAGGGGTCTCCAGCACCCAGGGCTGCACCAGGGTAGTCCATATGACTTCTCCTCAGGGATGTCTTGCAGGAAGTGAGCCTTGCCAGCTGAAGCAGGGACCTAGATAAGGTAGCTGCACTCTTGTCTGACCATCAGAGAACAAAAGACCTGAGAACTGGAAGGGTGAGGCTCACCCTGCTCATTGAGCTCTCCGCCCTTCAGTTAAGCCCATATGTGTTTGCTTATTGTCCAGGTCAAGAACTTCCTATGTGGGTTTTCCAAAACTGCTAACTCTTATTAGAGCAGAAAGTCTTCATCTTTCTCCTGAGAGCAGCTGGTAGTGTACAACGGCTAGCTTTGTAGTTAGCAGCTGCATGTGTAACCACGATGTCACTCAGACGCCTAAGAACTAGAAGTGACCAAACAGGTTAAAAAAAATCTCTGCCAACATTTCTTAATTTTATTAGTATGTCATTTAAAACCCAAATAACTCACTGCCATTGAGTTGATGCTGAGTCATAGGTACCCTTTAGCCACAAGCCTTTGAAAATGTTTGTTGTTATTAGAGTTGGTTCCGACTCATAGCTAACCTACTAGGAGGTACCAAAAAAAAAAAAGCCCTGAAAGTTCCCCCCATTAAATCTTTAATTTTTTTTTTTTAAAGCAAAGCAACCTAATCACTTTCAAAGTATTCCCCATTACACTGAATGCATTAGTCGAATTTGTGATTTCATTCTTGGAAACATTTTCCAAACTCATCTGTTTGCATGGCCGACTGGACCTCCATTCTTTTTTCTTCACCCCTTCTACGTTGTCAAATCACCTGATCCTCTTCATTCGTGGAAACCAAAAGAAGTTGCATGGAGTGAGGTCAGGTGCGCTGGGGCCAGAGAGGTTTTTTTGCCCCCAGATGGCTGGCTGAGATGGCTGCGTTAGCAGGTGCATTGTAATGGTGCCCAAATCAGTCCCCCGCCTGCCACAAATGAGGCCCTTTGTCACACACTGTTATGCAATCTTTTCAGAAGCTCTAAAAGAAAGCTTGATTAACAGCCTGACCTGCTGAGACAAATTCCAAATGCACTACTTGTAGACATTTTCACCCATTTGGGAAGCTGACAAGCATCCAGAATAGATCTGTCATCAAATCCACATTTCACCTTTTTTGAAATGAGAAAACCACTCATACACTTGAGTCCTCCACATCCCCCATAATGCTGTCCATTAAACTGTGCTCAGCACCAAAAGAGTTTCCCTAGCATTTTCTATGAGAAGGAAACAAAATTGCACACCTGCACACTGTTCTCTTTAAATCAGCCATCACAAAAAATGAAATTCAAGTGAAACCGCTTTCACAGTGAATACTGTGACCAGAGAGAACGTTCCCAGGTGGTGCCACTGGGTGCACTAACTCACATTGAGTTGCTGAATGCTCTCCCAGGCTTCAGATGTGTGTACTATGAAAGCTCTGCCCAGGGGAGCTTTTTTCTGGGGTTTTTGTTGGTACCCCCTTATATGTCCCTACAAACCAAACACTGGTCTGTACTCCATTGTACTTCCAATCTTTTCTCCATTGCTTGAGCTTCTTATTACTGCCACTGTTTCAATCAATTTATATTAAGAATCCTTGTAAATTACTGATGTCAATGCAAATACCTAATTCATTATGAAAAGACAAAAGGAAGTTTTAAAAATGAGATCAGTACTATTGGAATATGTTAATGATGGCAAGATTACTTTTTTGTGTGTGTGGTCCCAGAGGAACTTGAGGGAACAGGAGGCAAGGGAAGAGATCAGTGAGCAAACAGCGCCACAGACAGGGGAACAACTACGGAATTAAAATCAACAACAAGGAGAATGTCGAGATCCTGGGGGTGGAAGGTGGGGGCTGTTGGAGCAACAACAGTCTAGCTGAGAGGGAGTACTAAGAGGTAGAAATAGGGTGAGCATGATAGTGGGGGCAGGAGGAAGATAAAAGGGAAAAGAGGAAGCAGAGCTATGGATAGAGGTATAAGCATAGGTGTGTACATATGTAAATATATTAGTTCAATTAAAAAATAGAGGTATTGCTCTATGTACATATATTTATATGGCAATACACAGGTACTGGACGGACTTCAGGCCTCTGCTCATGCCCTCCTTCAATGCAAGAACACTTTGTTCTAATAACCTGGCATTCTGTGATGCTCACCCTCCTGGCATAATTGCTGAAGATAAAATGGGTGTGTAAGAAAATGTGGTGAAGAAAACTGATGATGCCCAGCTATCAAAAGATTTTAGCAACTGGTGTCTTAAAGGCTTGAAGGTTGGCAAGCGGCCATCTAGCTCAAAAGAAACAAAACCCATAATGAAGAAGCACACCAGCCTGTGTCGAAGGGATCCAGTATCAGGCATCATAGAACAAAAAAATCAAATAATTGTGAATGAGGGGGGTGCAACTGAATATTCCCTTACAGAAGAGTCGTGGGGAGGAGAGGAGCCAGACAGGGTACAGTGTAGCAATGATGAAGCATGCAACTTTCCTCTAGTTCCTAAATGCTTTCTCTCCCCCCTCCCCCAACACGCACTATTATGATCCCAATTCTACTTTATAAATCTGGCTAGACCAGAGGATGTGCATTCTTACAAATAGGAACTGGAAACACAGGAAATCGAGGACAGATGATCCCTTTAGGACCAGTGATGAGAGTGGCAGTACCGGGAGAGTGGGATAGAAAGAGGGAATCAATTACAAGGATCTATATATAACCTCCTCCACGAGAAATAGACAACAGAAAAGTGGTTCAAGGGAGATGCTGGACAATGTAGGCTAAGACAAAATAACAATTTATAAATTATCAAGGGTTTATGAGGGAGGGGGAATGCGGAGAGCGGGGACTCATGAGCTGATACCAAGGGTTTGAGTAGATAGCAGATGTTTTGAGAACGACGATGGCAACAGATGTACAAATGTGCTTGAAACAGTGGATATGCATATGGCTTGTGATAGGAATTGTACAAGCTGCACCCCCCCTAAGATGTAAATGCCGATACAAAGTATGTATGTATATATTGTGATTAGAGCTATATGAACCCCCAATAAGAAGATTTTTAAAAAAAAGAATGTAAATGTCTAGAAAATGATGGCAACATATGTAGGAATATGCTTAATACGATTGATGTATATTGTTATCAAGTAATCTTTCAATTAAAAAAACTAAAATTTGTTCCCTTATATTTCTTTTAACAGAGTTTTTCTTTAAGTGTTTTTTTCATTTTTTTACTAGCCAAAAGTGAGACATGAGTATTCTATTCATAAGTAAATTTCTAACAGTTTTTGTAGTAGCATAAATTCCCGGAAGAGGCTAAACAAAACCAAAAAGCTCATTTTGCCAGGGAGCATGGTTTCCAAGACTGTTTAGAAAGCCCAGTCTTCCCCTTGGCACCGCTGATGCCTTTCAACTGCTGGTCATGTGCATTGCTGCCCAACTGGTGACCACTACGCTACCAGGGCTCCAAGCTGACTTTATTCTTCCTTTTGTATAGTCGCTGCATGTATCAATCCATCTATCTACCGTCTATCCATCCATCTACCCACCTCCCCCATAAAATATTTCCTGCATTTTATTTTGGACATGATTTTATTTGCCCGCCTGACCTTGGGTCTCCCTCCCTCTATTTGCATTGTTTTTATTTGGAATGTCTGCTTTCCTGAGCAGGGGTCTATGAATCTGTAAAGTGTAGGATGATTGATGCTAGCTTTTCATTTTCCTTTTCCTCTAGGAAATCTGATTCATCTTCCAATAACTTTAAGCTCACCATTTCTTACAGTGCTATATTTAAAATGCATGTATATGAATACGGAGTACTGCAGAAGAATGCATGTATTTAAATTATGGTATTGGAAAAGAATACTGAGAGTACCGGAGACTTCCAGAAGAACAAATAAATCTCTCTTGGTGGGAGTATAGACAAAATGCTCCTGAGAAGTGAGGCTGGTGAGACTGTCTTTGCACGTTGGACATATTTTCCAGGAAGAGCAGTCTCTGGAAAAGGATGTCGTGCTTGTACAGTAAAGAAGCAGCAAGCTAAAGAGGAAGATTTCTAGAGATTGACGGACAGTAGTGGCAACAGACGTTTCACAGCTAGGAAGGATTGGGAGGCTGGTGTGGGCCCAGGCTGTGTTCTTGGTACATAGATGCAGACCACCTATCTGCACTTAACAACAGCAGCATTTCATTCTAAGTCACTTTATTTAAAGCTTCTTTTTACTCCTTGAGCTATGAAAGGCTTCATTTGTGACACTTAGTCACCTCCAAGCTAATAATTACCACTTCAGCTGTCACTATCACAGGTCAGTCAACTTTCGCCACTCTAAATAAACCCCACTGATCCTCACGAATCTTCGGTCTGTATTTTTAAGCCGATAATTTCACCTGTCTGTTCTTCAGCCACCTCATCACAGGGTGATAACTCCTCAGAATTACGGTGAGAAGTCAATGAGCTGTTATGTCCATGCATATTCACAGGATGTGTTTATATCAGTTTCTGCTGCTGCCATAACACATGAGTCCAGCCAGCCACTTAAAACAACACATATTCATTATATCTCTGCTCTCTAGATCAGGACTTCGTGCAAGTGATTTGTCTAGTCTGGGTACTGGGAGCCTGATAGCTGAGTGTGGGCCAGCTGGGCTCTTATGAGAGGCACTGGAAAGAGCCTTCTCCACATTGCAATTCAGTTGCTGACAGAGCCTCTTTTCCTGTGGTTGGATGGTGGGCATCAGGACTTTCCTTGTTGGTGGTCAGCTGGCGCAGCCCGCTGCATCTCTTCACCTCTTTCTAGGTTTTGCCTATGGACTCTTGCATCTCAGACCCAGCAACGCAAAGGTGAGCTGGCTCCTTCTCGGGCTTGACTGCTCTCAGACTTCTGCCCCATCGTCCGTTTCCCCTTTACACACCACACCTCTCAGACTAGAGTGTAGAAAGTCCTCGGGTTTTAAGCTGTTACAAGATTGCTTAGAGGCCATCTGGGTAATTCGTCCGAGGTTCCATATTTTAAGGTCAGTTGATTAGTGACTTTGTGATTGGTAAAACCTCTTCAAAGCCCCACTGGATGAGTGTGAGTATGAATAACTAGGGGCCAGGAATCTGGGGGATCTTGTTTAGGATTTTGCCTAATGACCAGTAGTGTTGTTGGGAAGAAGATATCCTCAGCTGAGTAGCACTGCCTAGGTTATAGATTCCTTAACAGTAGGTGCTCTTACTTACTTTTTTTTTCAATCTATGTAAATACTTGCTAGAGACTGACAGCTTGTATTTACTCATTTTCTTTCTCAGAATCAGTAAAAGTAGCGGTATAAGAATTTAATTTCCTATCTCTTAGATTTCCTTGAAAAGGATAAATGTAACCTTGTTTCCCCTTATCATTTCTCTTCCCCTTTCCCCCCCTCCCCCACCTTCCCACTGACTTTGTATCTTTATCAAACCAGGAAAATAAAATTGCCTTTTTTGTAAGAATTTATTCCCACCACAGAGATATTTTGCTTTTGGGTGAAGCACTTTGGACCATTTTACTCTGTGGCTTTTCTGGGTGTTTTGGTTTTACTTGTACCCTTGGCTGTGCCTTCTGTAATTTGTATTTGAAGATAAGTCATAAGACAGTGTGTCCTCCATTACAGAATCAGTAGCCTTTCACTTACAGTTTTGAGATGCTTTCCTGATCAAGAGTCCACATAAGCTGTTCTTACATTAAGTGGGCGAGGTTTTCTGCGGGTACCGCTCCCTCCAATAAAGTTCACGTCTTTGCCTTGAAGATATTAAAATCATCTCAATGGTCTGCCTTCACCACCATGACTCTCTAGATAGGAAAACGTACTTGCTTCAGGAACACTCTTAATGAATTAAAAAAAAATCCTTGAATTATATTATTTGCAATCTCTTCCACCACCTCCAACTGCAATTTCATATTAGGCCAGGAAAAGTGAAGAGTTTAACATACTACTGTAGAGTATAAATGGTCACTTTGCTACTTTGTTACTTTTCCTGCACAAACGGTATCATGGAATCTTCCTGGTTTGTTTCTGACACCGAGGTATTGTCCACAGATATATGCTGTCCATCCTCTCCACCTCAGATTTCATTCCAAGCAGCTTGTATCCTGTCTTGCGCCAGTGCCTGCCTACTTTGCAGCTTCAGGATTTCCATACAAGGACTGGATTGGTTAAGCATTTACTATATATACTCCACTGTAAGCCGCCCTGAATATCAGCCGAGGCACCACAAAAACCGCATGGAAAATGTGCTGAGACACTCAGCTTATACTTGAGTATATACAGTACCATGGTCCTTTCAAGGCTGTCTTCAGTTACCATTTCTGTGACCTTTCTGTGTGTTTTGCAGACTCATCAGGCACTATGGCGTCTCTCCATGGAAAGGGGTTGGTTGTTTGTTCCATTTCTTTGAACCACTCATGACACTGAGTTTGAGTCTTCTTTACAAAATGTTATTATGGGGGAACAAATCATTTTAGGCCTTTGAGAGATCCTACTTGATATCTTTTCTTAACTTTGGAATGTCATCCACCTTATCCAAATGAATCAACACTACCATATTTGTTTCCATGTGTTAAGGAGGGTTAGTCGATAACCAGGGAAATGATTTAGCCATTTTCAAAATGGCCTAAATAATTTGACAACTTTTTTTTGCTCTCCCTCGCACCTTCCTTACTGGTATATGTTGTTCATCTTCTTAGGGTAACTTGCCTGGTTATTAGCTGATTTGATTTTATAATCTTTGGGAGGCATTTACCCTTCTAGGATTGAGTTAAGAAGGGAGCAAAGGCCAGGAAGGAAGGTCTGATTTACAAGAACTGGATTTAATGCCCTCCCTAAGGCATTTTTAAAAAGGATTCTCTCATGTACTTGGATTGCTTTTCATCTGTAGGATTTTTGCAGTAGGGAAAGAGGAATATAATTTGTCTGTAACATATCGTGTCATGCCAATTGGAAGTGGGGGGGGGAAGCTTTGAACTTTGACATATGGTTCTTACAGAAACTCACTTCTTTCAAATATTGATTCTCTCATTTGGACTTTTCTTCAGATCATTTACTTTCTCCTTAAATGTTTGGTCTATGGCTACTTGAATTCACTAGAATAATTCCTTGTTTTCTTAGTTAATGCCATTGTTTTAGACATAGGTATGGCTCATATGCCACAGAATTGCTATGAATTTATTAAATTATGCTCTCTGGCTCATGGATTCTTCACTAGGTTGCAAACTATTCCTCTGAAATTCCCTGAGTTAGACTGTCTTGTTGCCATTGTTATGAGGTTTTTTTTTTTTTGACGGTTGTTTTTTTTTTTGGGGGGGGGGCATCACTGTCCTCTAGTGGTCATGGGAGCTACTCAGTGCTGCTCCTGAGAGCCGCTGCTGGATTTGAACCGCCGAGCCTGCGGGCCGCCGTCCCGCACTCAACCACTGACGCCACCAGGCTCAGTCCCTGGACGGCTGTTTTGAGTTGTTCTTGCATCTGATCTTTTCTACATGCATGTGTGCATTCCTTCATTTTGTGAACAACTCCGTGTTGAGTTGGGCCTTACCAGGAACATATCCTGTTGTTTACTAAAGTTCCATACTCTGCTGAGAAAACAACAGCTTTGTAGCCTAGTAAGCCAGAATTAAAGATAAAACACCATTCCTGATCCTCTTTACCAGGAACTTGTTCTCTGGAGACATTTGACTTCCCTGGAAGCATTGTTTTAGCAGCCCGGGTGGCCTAGTGGGTTACACAGGGAGTTGCTAACCCCAAGGACAGTCGTTCAAAAACGTGAGACGTTCCACAGGAGAAAGAGGAAGCTCTCTGCTCCCGGCGAGAGCTGCAGCTTCAGAAACCAAGAGGGGCTGTTCTCTGTCCTGTCGTGTGTCTAGGGGTTGGGATTGACTTGAGAGCAATGTGGGGGTGAGGGATTCCCTCTGGCTATCTGTCTCTTGGAAGTTTTTTTACTCTTTTTCCCTCTTCACATCTGGCCGATAGAACAGTGAAAGGGGGGCTGCAGTAACTGTGAGTATTAACTGCCTGTGCAACTTCTATGCCGCTTGGAACCATTTAAAGGGGGATATATATCATCATGTTTATGCCATTGTGATCATCTCTACATGTTTAGTCCAACGACATTAATTCTGTGCATCATATTATGTATAGCCATCTCCACTGTTTCCCACCACGCCTTCAATCACCATTAACAGAAAATCCATTTAAAACAAAAAGCAAGAAACCTCACATCGTCCTCACTTCCATTGAGTCCATTTCAACTCACGGTGACCTTATGAGATGGAGTTGAATTAACTGTCCTTTTGGGTTTCTGAGGCTATAAATCTTATACCATAATTTTAGGTAATAAATTTAGATAAATATATGCATATATATTTCAAAGCCTGGCTAACGAATATATTAGTTTACTGTCATGAAACAACAATTGACAATCACGAATACATTTCTATAGCATATTTGATGTGGACGAGGAAGTTTTTACTTTAAAAAAAAGTGCAATTTGTAAACAAACGTGGTGAAGAAAGCTGATGGTGCCTGGCTACCAAAAGATATAGTGTCTGGGGACTTAAAGGCTTGATGGTAAACAAGCGACCATCTACCTGAGAAGCAACACAGATCATGTGGAAGAAACACACCAGCCTGTGTGATCACAGGTGTCGAAGGGATCAGGTATCAGGGATCAAAGAACAGAAAAATCAAATCCTTACAAATGAGGGGGAGTGTAGATTGTTGACCCAAGATCCATGTGTAGGCAAGTGAACATTCCCTCACAGAAGGGTTGCAGGGGAGAAGAGGAGCCAGTCAGGGTGAAGTGTAGCAACAATGAAACATACAACTTTCCTCTAGTTCCTAAATGTGTCGTCGCGCACTGTGGCGCGCCCTCCCTCTCCCCCCAAAGCCTTGATCCCAATTCTATCTTACAAATCTGGCTAGACCACAAATGTACACTGGTATATATAGGAACTGGAAATACAGGGAATCCAGGACAGATGATCCCTTCAGGACCCATGCTGAGAGTGACAATACCGGGAGGGTGGAGGGAATGTTGGGGTAGAAAGGAGGAACCGATTAAAAGGATCTCCATATAACCTCCTCTTTTTAGGATGGACCACAGAAAAGTGGGTGAAGAGAGACATCGGACAGTAAGATATGACAATATAGCAATAATGTATAAATTATGAACAATTCATGAGCAAGGGGGTTGTGGTGAGGGAGGGGAAAAATTAGCTGATACCAAGGGCTCAAGTCGAAAGCAAGTGTTTTGAGATTATTATGGCAACAAATGTACAAATGTGTTTGACACCATTGATGGATGTATGGGTTGTGATAAGAGTTGTATGAGCCCCCAATTAGAAAAATATATTTTTAAATGCATTTTGTTGTTGTTGAATTGGCTCTGCATTTCCTTCCAAATTCTTCTCTGTTCGTTCTTTTATTAATTAGCATGTACAAAGACAATGAGAGTAAATATATGCTCTTTGCCTTAGGGGAAGAAACAAGCTTTTATAAGTTAGGCCGTTTGTTTCCATTATTTTGGAAGTAATGCTTCAAAAAAAAAAACTGTTTTGCTCCCATATAGGAAAGCTATGTATATTTTGTGTTTCTTTATTTCTAAAACCCTTTTCTGGTTCTAATATTTTATGAGGATTTCTTTGATGTTTCTGGGTTGCTGATAATTTATAAGTAAATATTTATGCCTCATTTTTCTTGCCTTTTCTTCCTGGAAGATCACTGTTTAGCTTGTTTAATACCCATCCAGCTTTTCCTGTGTATATTTAGCCATTATTTTGTGTCTATACCATTAGCTATAATTTATAATAATATCATACTTTAAAGCAGGTAGTGTGGCAACTTCTTTAAAAACTTACTAATACGTTGGGTGACTTTTTCTATGTACTTGACCGACAATTCAACTATCTTGGCTTTGTGTTCTACACTGTATTTTTTAGTAGCATTTCATACATATGTATTTATATTTTTGTCTGGAACACTTGACAAATTAGATGTGGAGATATAGCACACTAAATAATGTATTTGGAAACAAATTACATTGTTTAGGCTTTATGTCAGTATAGATAAGTTTTTATAGGAGCCAGTTACTGAACACATACCGAATACATACATTGGACTTAGAGTTAAGTTCAAATCTGTTTTGGAGGAAGTATAGTCATGATACTTCTTACATACTACATTGGTGAGAGTCCTGTGTCCTTTGGCCATGCTATAAGAAGGGACCAGTCCCTGGAGAAAGACATGCTGCTTGGTAAAGTAAACAGGTTAGTGAAAAGGTAGACTGCTCTCATTAAGCTTGATTGGCACAGTGGCTGCATTACTCGACTCAAAGATAGCAACAATCGGAGGCCGGCCTGTGACCAGCAGTGTTTTGCTATACATAGCATTCCAGGTGGGAAACAACTGAATGGGACCTAACCACAGAGGCAGACAATTTCACCAATTAAAATAAATTTAAGTGTAATGGACAGTTTATATGTAAATATCAAGCCATTAATGAAGTCTTAAAAATGCTCTTTAAAAATCTGATTCAGAAATGTAATGATAGATTTTCCCACAGGGGACATATATCAGTTTTATTCATACTTCAAAAACCTGTACCACACTCAATTTCTCTGGAATGTATTTAAATGTACTAAGGTGTGGGTGTG
This sequence comes from Nesogale talazaci, assembly GCA_004026705.1. NCBI lineage: Eukaryota > Metazoa > Chordata > Mammalia > Afrosoricida > Tenrecidae > Nesogale > Nesogale talazaci. Next base: position 210,051 of record PVJH01000505.1, on the reverse strand, counting down.
ATTACATAATTATTCCTCTTCGTATCATATTGTTCTTATGTTCAAAATTTGCTTTCAGTATTTCATCTCATTTTGTGAAAAACTACTTGGGTTAAAAGTACCATCTTAGGTACTGAAAATGCCAAGTGAAATAGGTTCAAAAACAGCAGCCCCAAGTCGATCATTTTACAGGTGACAGAGGAGTGATCGAGACAGAGCAGCCAACTTCACATGCTATAAAATGTTGCTTTTATACAGATATCAGTGGTAATCCCAGGAGGCAACACAGTAGTTTTTGTGAGGCATCGGGAGAAGCTGTCAGGAAAGTCTTTTACTGCCTGGGTGGTAAAGTTGGGGGCATCTCAAAGTACTGAAGGAATGAAAGGTAATAGGATAGAAAACTCTATGGTTCTAGAAACTGCATTCACTCGACTATGGCAAGTGATGACCAATTAAGCGATTGGAGAAATTCCTTCAGGACACCAGCTTCAAGTAACGAGCAAGAAGGACAGTCCTATGATTCGAAAAAGAACAGCAAATTGTGAACAGAATCACCAGAAGGATGATGGAGCATGTGCATTTGCACACACGCTCACTCGCTCTCACTCTCTCTTTAACAATACCCTTTTCTCAAAAATTTGAATATATTTGAATGGAAAATACAGTGACATGAGTAAGAAAATAAGATTAATTTTTCAAGATTTTTCCCTCCATGATCAACTTGACTGGGAACTTTTTGTTCAACTTCTCCAACCAAATTTGCTATCACCTGCTCACAGATATTTAGCACTGTACTGTAGTGACATCACAACTGTGTTTCTTACTTTATAAGAGCTGCACTTTAACTTTGTTCCTGGGGGCTACATGTGCTAATAAGTGGTTCTTTGGTTCACTGTTACTAACTTTTTAGAAGAAAGCAATGTGGAGTCTCTGTGTTATCTTGCATATACAGTGTCATATTGACCACTAGCTGGCTCTGTATTTTTTTTTAATTCCTGTTTTTGGCATAACTGCCCTCTGGTTCCTGATTTGCAATGCACAGTGTATGAAAACTTAAGTATATGTAGTACCTAAGCCCAAAACCAAACCTGCTACCATCAAGTAGATTCTGACTCAGAAAGGGTTTCCATGACTGTAAATATGTGGGAGCAGACTGCCTCATTTTTCGCTTACAGGACAGCTGGTGGTTTTGAACTACTGACCTTGAGGTTAGTGTCCCAATCCCCCAGGCCCCTTTGGGCTCCTTTTATATGTAGGACACTACTATTCAAATCAGGAACAATTAAGAGAAATAGAAGGTATGATGACAAAGGGTCAAGTTATTGATAGCTTTTATGGGATTGGAAATAATGTCTTAGTAGGTATCTTGTTTCTACTCAGGCAAACAAAACTCACTGCCATTGATGCAATTTCGAGCCATAATGATCCTTAAAGGAGTTCTCCTGTAGTTTTCCAACACGGTAACTCTTAACTGGAGTAGAAAAGTTGATTTTTCTTCTCTTGAGTGGCTTGTGATTTTGAACTCTTGACCTTGCACTTAGCAGTCAAAAACATAACCACCACACCGCCAGAAAGTTTAATTTGTATAGGATAGAAAAAGACATGTTTGGGGAGCTTTTTCCCAAACTTTTAGATTAGAGATCTCAGACACCAAATAGCGTCAGGTAGATTTAAGATGCTCTGTGGATGTCAGAGCATTAGCTTTAGAAGAAATAGAGAACACCCTTTTTAGACAAGCTTCATTAAAGACTGGTTCATGGGCTTGGCATGATAATGTGCAGATTGAGACTAGAATTTCAAAGGACTGTTTACAAACTCTTCATTTTTCATTTTTTTTTTAATTCAACATAGTTCTTTCTGGATGTTATGTCTTAGGAAAATTGGCTTCTCATTTGCACAAGAGGAGGAGTGTTTACTAAGTACTCAACTGTCTTACAGAAGAAAAACCCAAAGCCCCAAACCTTACATAGTAAAAGGTCATGTATTTCTAATAACTGTAAGAAAACTTAAGCGCCCCGATGTAGTGATTATATGTTGAGCTGCTAAATGCATGGTCAGCAGTTCAAATCCACCCACGACTCTGCAGGAGAAAGATGAATCTTCTTACTCCCATAAGTGTTTACAGTCTTAGAAACACATAGGTGTGCAGTGGTAGGCTGCCCTGATAGGGTGATTATGAGTTCGAATCAACTCCCTGACCATGACTGACGGATGGGAAAACCTAGATGATAGTCTTTTGGTGTGGATATGAAAAGAGCTTTAAAGGCATGGATTATTAGAGGAGGGAAATATGTAATTGATGATATCATGAGAAAAAATAATAAGCTAGAACAGCAGAGGCTTAAGTTGTGTTGCCATTGTTGTTAGGTGCCTTTGCAGAGACTCCCACTCGTAGCAACCGTCTGTACCACAGAAGGAAGAACTGCACCATCCCCAGACTCTTTCTTACATTTGAGCCAGTTCTGCAGCCACTGTGGGCCACTCTTTTTTGCTGCCTTCTACTTTACCCAATGCAATGCCCTTCTCCAGGGACTGATCAATCCTGACAACATGTCCAAAGTACACGAGACAGAATCTTGCTATCTTTGCCTCTGAGGGACTTTCTGGCTGTATTTATTCCAAGACAGATGTGTTTGTTTTTATGGCAGTCCATAGTGCTTTCAGTATTCTTTGCTGATCCTGTAGTTCAAATGCATTGATTCTTCTTTGGTCTTCTTTATCAGCATCCAACTTTTACATACATAGGAGGTGACTGAAAATACCATAGCTTGATTCAGGTGCACTGTAGTCCTCAAAGTCACATTCCTGCTTTTCAACACTCTAAAGAGGTCTTGTGCAGCAGGTTTATCCAATGCAGTACATCGTTTGATCTCTTAACTGCTGCTTTCATGAGGCTTAAATTAGAAATAAATAAATATTTCCTGAAGAACTGGAATGCACTAGAAATGATTGCCAGCTGGATTTTAAAGACATGCTCTCCATTATAAGAAGCCATTAAATTCTTAATTATTTGGGCTAGTTTTAAGATACGGTCATCTTGAATCGGAGAGGGGAGTTTTGAATGAACACAGTATACATTCTAGCTCTGGGCTATAGTATTTTATGCTAATTATGAAAATAATATTTTTAACGACAATTTGGAGAGTTTGAGTCTAGCAGCAAAATTCTAAGAAAATTAGCCAAATTGAGGCTGTGGTTGAAATAAGTAGTGCGGATTTGGTCTGTGACAATTATTTTGAAGGAAATTTGTCTTTTCATTTGTTCTATATCTCATTGTGTATGCACATGTCTTCATATCATGTATTCATGTGGATAAAATTAAAGCCAAATCTTTTATAAAGTCAGTTCTGATTCATGGCTATAATCTTAACAAAAGCAGACTGCCAGTCTTATTATCTTCTGCAGTGCATGCCTCTAAGTGGGTTTGATCCACTGACCTTCTGGTAATAGTCAAGTACAAACCCGGTGTGCCATCTAGAGATTTCTGTGTGGGTAATAAATGCCCAAATCCCTTGCCATCAATTCTGAATATTGGTGCCTGATTCAGTCATTCTGTATTAATTGATGTCTTCTGACGGAATAGAAAACCACCCACCCACCTGTGTAGTAGGAAGCAGGAGATAAGACTAGGGTGTTGTGACTCAGGTTGTTACTGACTAGCATCATCTTCACCAAAACCTATGGCGACGCTAACTTTTTTTAGTGCTAGGGTTGGAACTTAAAAGTTCTTATCCTTTAAATGCTATTTTAGCTTTCCGACAGTCTGGATTTTGATGCAGTAGTCTGTACCTTCTTCAAAGTCAGTGGTTCTCAACCTGTGAGCTGCAATCCCTTTGGGGGATGAATGACCCTTTCACAGGTGTCACCCAATTCATAACAGTAGCAAAATAACAGTTATGAAGCAGCAATAAAAATAATTTTATAATTGGTGGGTCACCACAACATGAGGAACTGTATTAAAGAGTCGTGGCATTAGGCAGATTTTATTCCAAGGGGTATAAGCATCATGTGGATGTCCTTGGTGAGAAGAAAAGGTAATTTCAGAATTCAAGGCCAGCCTAGTAAATATCTCTAAGACTACATTGTTTTGGGTCTGAAGTCCCTAAGGTCCCTGAAGAAAATGTGACAATGCGGGCTCTTGTGATATCCTTTGAGAAATTAAATCTGGGCTTTGTTTAAATTTTAGTGGGAAATTAAATAATATTTATTTGACTGAAATATGAAAGTTTTTCCCTAGTAAAAGTATGTTACTATCCCAGTTTCTTTAAAAAACGTTATCAAAAAGAATTCATCAGGAAAAAAAGGCTTACTGGCAATAATTTATTCAATCTCATTTACTCTTTTCTTTCTTCAGTTTCTAAGTTATCAGTATGTTTTTTTCCGGGAAGTACTTTTTTTTTTATGGCTTAGAAGCTTATTTTTTTTATTTTAATAAATCCTATTATTGGGGGCCCTCTAACAGCTTTCATAACAGTCTGTATCTCCCTTTTATCAGTAGTTTATTTTGAAAGGAAACTCCCCATGGAGCTATGTTTGACTTTTGTTTTTATGTTATCACTAACCCTTGCCCTTACTTCTAAAGTTGGTAATTCCTACATGATAATGAGTCATTTACAGGTTTGACTTTTGTTCTCTCTGGAACAGGGACTTTTTGCTCTTTGTATTTGTACTACCTAGGAACAGAGTGGTCAAATTAGGGAACAGAATATTAATATTACATACCACTAAAATTTTGCTGAAGATCATTTAACAATAGTTGTGGTCATAGATTGACAGGGAGTTACCAGAGATTAAGCTGGATTCAGAAAAGGACATGGAACAAGAGATATGATTGCTGATGTCAAATGGATCTTGAATGGAAGAAGAGAACATCAGAAAAATGTTTACTTGTGTTTTATTGACTATGTTAAGGTATTTGACTGTGTGGGTCATACAAACTTTGGATAGCTTTGAGAAGAATGGGAATTTCAGAATTATCATGTGGAACCCTGTGTATGGATGAAGGGGGCAGTTGGGGTAACATAACAAGGGAGAAAATCCTGCATGGTTTAAAAGCAGAAAAACTGAGTTTAGTTGTATCCTCTTACCATACCTAGTCAACTTGTATGCTGATCAAGTAATCAGTGAAACTGGTTTATTTGAAGAAGGATATGGCATCAGAATTGGAGGAAGGCTTATCAATACCCATGGTATACAGATGATACAACCTTGCTTGGTGAAAGTGAAGAGAACATGATGTATTTGCTGATGAAGATGAGAGAATGCAGCCCTTCAGTGTGGATTACAACCCAGCATAAAGAAAGCCAAAATCCTCACAAATGGACCAATAGGAAACATCATAATAAATGGAGCAAAGATCTCTTCAGAGTGTTGAAAACAAGAACTTTCTTTAAGGACTAAGGTGCACCTAGCCCAAGCCATGACAATTTCATTTGTCTCTTGTGCCTATGAAAGTTGGACATTGAAGACAAGAAGATCAAAGAAGAACCAGTGCATTTGATTCATGCTGCTGGGGAAGAATATTGAAAGTTCCATGGACTGTCAAAAGAACTAACTACTAACCAGTTTGGGAAGAAGAAAACCAGCATGCTCTTTAGAAGCAAAAATGACTCACCTCAGAAGAGGTAGGCTGTCTCACCGACATATGGAGGAAATATGATCCTGACCTTCTTTCCAATGCAGCATTGAACTGGGCCCGCAGCAAGCTGGCTCCATCAGGAAATTTCAGTCTGTGGTTGAATGTCCATCAGGGAATTTGTCTTTGATTAGATCAACCTAGGAATTCCTCAAGTGTATGTGTTGGCATGAAGGATACTTACAGATGTGGGGTAGAGCCAGGAATGAAAGCAGCAGGATGTCACAGGCCATCGTATGCTGCTTATTTCTAGGCTCCATTCCTTTGAAGAACTTGGAAGGATTGTACTGAAAAGGATCTAGGGCTGGTTCAGCAGATTTGTGTTCTAGTGTCTGTCTCACAAGTAGACTGTGCCAGTTCTTTCTGCTCTTATGTCACTTATCATGTTTTCTCTTTTTTGTCATCTTCGTTTCCGTAAAACTACTTCCTAGAAACCAGGTCAATGGAAGAAAAAATAAGGTGTTTGGCAAGTAATACAAGCTAACAAACTGCTGTTGGGTTGATTTTGACTAATGGTAACCCTTTGCAAGTCTGAGTAGAACTGTGGAATATAGAATTTGCACAAGCTGATTTTTTTTTAAGTAGATCCCTAACCCTTTCTTTTGAGCTGCCTGAGTGCATTCAAACTACAGACCTTACCATTAAAAGCTGAAAAATGTTCTTTCCACCACAAAGGGGCTCTGTTAATGAAGGAAGCAGATAAAATGTCTCTTCCATTTGTAGAATGGTCTATACTTTTTTGCTTTTTTTTGTTTTGTTTTGTATTTTAATGCTTTGTTATGGTACTGTGAGAGCTCTGCATTTTACCTTGTAACACCATAAGTTTAAATTGATCCCATGAAGCACTGTGTAGCATGGGCTTCAGGTACTTTCTGTTCAGACTCAAACATAACTCAGCTTATATACTAAAGCATTGTTTTGACTTACAGTGATTGAACTATTGAGGTACATTATTTCTTTGCAGAATATAGGATTTTTCTCTAGAAGAAGATCAAGTGCTCATATACAATTGATGTTGAAACTGGTGAAAATGCAAAGAAGCCCACAAGAGCCAAAGATTGAATCTCAATATATTCCTCATGGATCTAGAGTCTAGCTTAAGAATAGATTTCATGTACTGAACACTAGTGACTCTAGACGAGGCAAGGTGTAGTATGACATCAAAGAAGAAAACAAAAGGTCATAAAAATACTGGAAAGAGTCGGAAACATGGGAAATTTAGGATAGGTGATCCCTCAGGATGAGTGGTGGGAGAGGTGATACTGGGAGTGTGGAGGGATAGTGGAATAGAAAGGGGAACTAATTACAGGGATATACATATACCCTCCTCTCTGGGGTACGGACAATAGGGAAGTGAGTGAAGGGACACATTAGACAGTGTACGATATGAAAAAGTAACACCAATTTGTAAATTATTAAGGGTTCGTGGGGGAATGCAAGGTGGGGGGAGAAGGGAAATATGGGGAGCTGGTACTGGGGGCTTATGTGGAGGGAGGGTGTTTTGAGAGTGATGATGGCAACAAGTGTGCAAATGTGACCTGCATACTATTGATCTATGTATTGACGGTGACGGGAGTTGTATGAGCACTCAATAAGATGATTTATTATAAAAAAGAAAAATGATAATGGCAACATATGTACAAATATGCTTGGAAACATGGAAGTCTGGATTGTGATAAGAGCTATAAGGGCCCCCAATAAAAATTTCAATTAAAAAAACTGGAAAGGAAAGACTAAAATGGATATTAGAAGAAACTCTGAAACCTGCTTTTGAATATGCAATAGTTCAAGTGAATTGGAAAACAAACAAACAAACAAAAAAAACCCATGATGTAAAACAACTGAACACAAAGCAACAATTTCAAAGGACCACCCGAGGAAACAAAGTAAAGAATTATAATAAAATGAATGAAAGCCTGAAGTTATAACACAGTGAAGACACCCTTGGCATTTCTCAAACAGAAAAAGAAAAACTGATCCTATTGAAGGAATAAGTTCATGTTGCATTAAAGGCATTGGCAAAAATCCCATGATGGAATACGGATTGAAATGTTTCAATAAACACATGCCATGATGGAAGTGCTCAGTTGTCTAAGCCAAGGAATTTGGGAGGCAGCGATCTGACCAGCTGACTGGGAGAGATCCATATTCGTGCCCGTTACAAAGACAGATGATTGAATAGAATGCAGAAATTATCGAACAGTATCATTCATATCACATGCAAACCACATGACGCTGGAGATAATTTAAAAGCATGTGTACCACAGTACACAGAAACGCAACTGCTGGGAAATCAAGCCAGATTTGGAGGATGCCATGGAGTACGGGATATTATTGCTGATGTAGATGGCTCTTGGTGGAAAACAGCTAATACCAGAAAGATGTGTGTTTGCATGTGTTTGATTGACGGTGAAAGGCACTCTGCTGTGTTCCTGAGGTACCCGAGCAATACATTGCAAGTGAAAGGCCTGTGTCAGAGTTGCATCCTTTTCCCAGAATTACTCAATCTATGTGCTTAGCAAGTAATCTGAAGGGCTGGTCTAGATGAAGAAGAACATGGAGTCAGAACCAGAAGATTTACTTATTAACAGTCTGTGATATGTTGATGGCACAACCTTGCTTGATAAAAGCAGAGGTGCCTTGCTCATTCAACAAAAAGCAAACAAAAATTCTTCACTACTGGACCAAACAGCATTATAGTACACAGATAAAACAATTGGCGTTATCAAGGATTTCTTTTCGCTTGGATTCCAAATTACTCATTCAAACCGTAGTCAAGAAATCCAAGTCCCTACTGCCCTGAGCAAATCTGCTGCAGAAGATCTCTTTAAAGTGTCAAAGAACAAAGATGCCACTTTGAGGACTAAGGTGTGCCTGACCCAAGCCATGATATTTCCTGTTGTCTCATGCATGGAAAGCTTGACTGAATAAGAATTGCTATCTTTGAATTATGGTTTGGGTAACGAATATAAAATATACAACTGACTGCCAGAAGAATAAACAAATGGTCTTGGATATATATTCAGGTGCTTCTTAGACTTGATGTGAGGATGGTGAGACTTGATCTCACATCCTGTGGACATCTTCTCTGGAGGAACCAGTCTCTGGAGAAGGACATCATGCTTTGTGAGGTTCAGAGTCAAGGGAAAGAGGGAGCTCCTCAGTGAGGTGCTGTGATTCACATAGCGGGTGCAACAGTGGGCTCAAACCTTGTTTGAGAAAGCTTGTGAGGGTGAGGTAGCACCTGACCAGGTTTCCTCCTGTTCCTCCTGTTGTGTGGCCAGGTGCTACTTGCCCAGATTTCCTCCTCCCAGGTGATTGTGCATGGGAACCAAGTCCATGGCTCATAACAACTCAGTGATATTTGAAATTTGAATTTGGTTATACCCATAAATAAATGCTAACAATGTGGTTTTTTAAGTGTTGTATTTCCCCCCCCCCTCAACTTTTGTTCCTGTAGTACTTAAAAATAGAATGTTATGGAAATACTACTCATGTCTCATTAGGAAATCTTGCTTCCAGAGAAGCTGTGACTCACCTGCGATCTCCTCACCAGCCAAGGTTGTGATGAGCCAGAAATCTGAGCCACAGTACCAGACTGCTCCCTCCGGGCCTTATTTTTCCCCTCTCAGAATGACTTGATTTGTCTCAGATAAGGTAGCCCACCTGTGGGCAGGTCTCAGCTCAGATCTGAGCATTATTTTGAAATCACCTTGTTTCTTTTCCAGCATTTGTTCAAGGAATAGCCTGTCCCCTGCTGCCCCCTCCCCCATCTTGCAAAAATAAAAGGCCACATGAAAGAAGACAAGTGGTTTGATCTGGATGTAAAGAAAAGCTACTTGCAGTAACTTTCCAAAAAGCAGATTATGAAGAGACATAGTTCTTCCAAATGCACTCGTCATAGTAAGTGCCTTGAGGGCACTTTTGCAATTCTGAAAAACTTGCCTGTGAAACCTCAAAATCTAAAAGGGCCAATCCTCCTACCCCCATTAAAAATAAGTCAACAGCATGCTGTCATATTAGAAGCACTAAATATGTGATGGAAATGATTTTAAGCAGCTCCTTCCAAATCTTCCGTCCCGTCCCACTCATCTCATTGTGAGCAGTGTTGGGGAAGGACTCAGGCCCTGCCAGATGAGGGCAGACCAGGATCTCTTTAAGGAAGGGCCTTTCTGTCCCAACTGTCATCAGGCCCAGTCAAATCTCTCTTTTTCCAAAGCCTCTCCAGCGTATCCGCACAGCGTATCCCCAATCAGAAGCCGCTAGAGCAGTGGCTCAACCTTTCTCATGCCGTGGCCCTTTCTTACAGTTCCTCATGTGGTGGTGACCCCCAGCCATACATTTATTTTTGTTGCTAGTTCATCACTATAATTTTGCTACCGTTATGAATCATCATGTAGACATCTGATATGCAGGATGTTTTTTCATTGTTATAAATGGAACATAACTAAAGCATAGTTATTAATCACAAAATATGTAATTATATATTGTGAACTATTTATTTCAAGTGACAAATAAATGAACTTTTGTCTTGAAGCATGGTGTAGCATGGGGAACAGTCTTCACTCCAGGCACTTATATATGGACGTATTTGCATGTGTGCGGATAGAGGAGCAGTGTCTCAGTTCCTAAGACCATTGGAAATATGTGTTTTCCAATGGTCTTAGGTGACCCCTGTGAAAGCATCCTTTGACCCCTGCCCCCCCAAGGGGTCGAGACCCACAGGTTGAAAACCACTGCTCTGTAGAAACTAATTCTTAGAGCCGGAACTTCATCTCTGTGGAAGCCAGTCCATCCTCTTCTCTCTCTCCATCACTCCTTCTTCTCCTTCCTCCCTCCAAGTGCCTTTCCAGGCCTGACCTCCTTTCTGAACACCACTGCACTGTGAAGCTGGCTGTATTCCCCTGCTGCACCCGAGGAAAGCTGAGAGGCTGAGATGATTTGCCCTGGGTCATTGCTATTAAGTGGTAGATTTAGAAGTTGAAACCGGGTCATCTCATTCCTAGTCCAGGACTTTTTTTCTCCCTAACAGAGCTGCCTTCCAGTCTAACTGGTGTCATGGTTAGAGGAGGAGGAAGCGGGGAGGTAGTGATCGAAGAAACTTTTGGGCTGCTATGGGTGGGAATCGAGGCCATGGCAGTTGATTTTAGCCTGGTCTTTTAGGCCTTTATGAGGCCATTGGTCAACAATTGGAGTGACCTTTCAGCCAAAATGGCCCACCCTGCAGTTCATCATCAGCTCCGATCTCTGTGATGTTTCTAGATTATTTTCTGGAGGGGTCCTGGTGGCTCAGTGGGTTAGACATTGGACTGCTCGCTGCAGAGTTGGCAAGTTGACAGTTCAAAACCCGTCAGCCACATCATGGGAGAGAGATGAAAGTGTTGGCTCCCATCCATAGTGATAGTCTCAGAATCCTACAGAGCAGATCTACAAAATCCACCGCCCCCTCCACTCCACCAAAGAGAAGGCCGTTGTTTGTTGGAAGCGAGTAGATCAGCGGTTCTCACCCTGTGGGTCGCAACCCCTGTGGGAGTTTGACAGTTCTTTCACAGGAGTTGCCTGATTCAGAACAGTAGTAAAATTATAGTTACGAAGTAGCCACAAAAATAATTTGATGGTTGGGGGGGTGGGGTCACCACAACTCGAGGAACTGTATTAGAGGTCCTGGCATTAGGAAGATCGAGAACCACAGAACTAGATGATGGTTTGGTTGAACTCAGCAGTTGTTGCTATAGGTGTTGGTAAATGCATTGGGTTCACAGTGCTAAATGAGACCAAAGAAGTGTATTTCCGAGGAACATACACTCTCTCGGTGCTCCCTCAGTGAGAGCCTTTAGTATGTTGTAATCTGTTAACTTCAAGGTGTGAGGATCAGTGTGGGAATCAAGGCAATGCTGAGAAGCAAGGAAAGAGACTCTGTGCCCTCTGAGCTCTATCATAGCAAGAAGAACCTGAGACCAAGAGTCTGGTCTAAAGGACCTACCCCTCCCTCCCTGGCTAGCACCCTGACCACACTCAGGAGGTCAGGGCTGGAGGCCAGGACTGAGGGTGTTTAGTATTTCACTGAAGCCTGGGTTTCATTTCTTTTACCTTTTTGGAATCATCTTATTGGGTGGTGGTGGGGGGGGGGGGGTTTCGTACAACTCTTATCACAATTCATCCATCCATCCATCCACTGTGTCAAGCACATTTGTGCATTTGTTATCACCATCATTTTCAAAGCATTTTCTTTCTACTTGAGTCTCCGAGGTCAGGGTTTCTTGCTTCACCCCAGATAATCGCATTTTCTCCTTTTGTGGTTGTAAATGTAGGGGATAAAAGTCACAAAGACTAGAACCATGTTTCATCTTCACTCCAAGACGGGAAGGAAAATGGTCAACCTAAATACTTATGTTTTCCTGTTTAGTAATCTATGAATCAATCACAGTGAACCTTCCTTTCACACTCTGGGTGTTGTTGTTGTTCCTGATGTAGCTGAAGAATTGCTCCTCATACTTTACGGCAGCTTTACAACTACGACTCCTCATATTAGAATCCAGACAAGCGATTCTCTTTTGGGATCTCTCCAGAGCTCTCTCAGACAGTCCTAAAGACACAAGGCCTCTCCCCTCCACTCTAAGGGGAAATGTGAGCGCCAGCGAGAACGTGTGTGACTTCGACTTTGACTGGTTACACAGAGCAAGGCTCACACCACTTGAAAACAGAGACTCTGAGTGTTGTGTTATGCTGTGCGCTCACACGCACAACACACATGGCACCTTGTAAAGTTTATTGCCAGAGAAAGAAAGAAAAACCTTGAAATCTCCATCATGAGTGATAGAGCAAACCTTGAAGTCAACACCTTAGAAGTGTTTCAATTTTGTTCCGTCTTCTGGCAAATGGAAGAGTTTAATAAGAACGGAACCTGGGTTCCAAAACAAATAGGGTCGCTGTCCAAGACTTCTCAAGCTTACGTGGAATACCTCCGGCATTCATCCTACTTGGCCACTGGAAGGGAGGAGACAAGAGGCCGTATCCCTTGCCATATTGGAGCCAGAGTTAGTTCATTTAAAGGTGAAATGTCTGTTCAAGTTTTTATGGCATAATGGAAAACAAAGCCTTCATAGATTTTGAAGCGAGGCTTTTATCTGCAGGTAGTAAGGACTTGGTTTTGTTTTATAGATCCTTTTACCGAGTTCACAGTTGTTGACGTGAATTTAAAAAAATTTTTTTGGGGGGGCGGGGGGCATCACTGCCCTGGTGGGAGTAGGAAGCTCAGCCTCGCTCTTGGAGAGCCACTGCCAGACTTAAACTGCCAAATCTGTGGTCCCCAGTCCCGCACACAACCACCAGGCCACTAGGGCTCAGCCCAATGTGAATTTTAAACACTGGCAGTTTCACAAATGGCTAGTTTATGCCACAATGGGTGAATCAGCAGCCTTCTTACTTAGCATGTGTGAAATTTCTGGAAAAGATAGGGCATTTGGTTTTCTCTCATTAAGTCTATGTGAAAATAAGAGGTTTCTAAACCTGACCCAAGAACCTTCAGGTTAGGTTTTAAAAAATATATTAGCTAATTTAATCAATGATAAATGACCTGTTTTTATTTAGTTATGGGTCATTTCAGTGGAGCTGCATAACAATAGCAAGTTGTGTGAAATGGTCTCATGTATGTTAGCATAATCATTTAATTATTAACTGTGAATTTGATGTTTTTGCCTCATTTTTAATGCAGCAGATCTGACTTTGAAATTATATCATTGAATAAGTAATGTTGAGTGGCTTTTAAGAATTGGGACTTGATAAATCTGTGTGAAAATTTCTTAAGACTTGTTAAGATGTACCTTTTTTGATAGTGGTATTGTTAATTATTAAGGGTATCTGGTTGGCCTCTTTCTTATGGAAATGCACCATAGGGAGGGTAGTCCTTGACAGTCAAGTGCTTGACATTTCTTCTGTGCTTGAGTTTCTTTTTTCTGGAACTGCCATCCCATCAGCACAAATAACTTCACCTTGAGCCTTAAGTTTGTATAAGTCACACTGACCTTTAAAATACGTGAATCAACTCTTAAGGCAATGGAGTTTTCATCTTGCCTTTTTTAACCTTGCCATTGACTCGCTGTCAAATGACCTCAACACTTTGGCTTGCTGAGTGACCATACTAAGCTCATGGATTTTTAATAAAGGAATAGAATCGAGTAATTCTAGTTCAGCTACAAGCCTTCATTAACTCAGGCACTCCTCATTTGCACTGATGAAGCTTTTAAGAATATTCATATTTTTGTGGATTTTGGAACAGACAATTGATAGCATGCTTCTGCACCTTAAAACATTTTTTTCAAAATACTTTCCACGGATGTTGCCTTCAGAATCTGTTTCTAGATGCCCTCATGAAATTGTGTAATGATTCCTCAGGGTTTTCCTCCCCGTCTTCTCTTCTCTGGTCAAATTGCTTGTAAGGCACTCTCTTCTTGAGCTGATGGCTAGATCAGAGTGGGGGATTGATATCAAATCAAGATGGTAGGAGCTAAGATGTGGTACTCACAATTTCTGTTGGGTAAAGTGACAGAATGTTGAATATAGGCTGAGGTTCGTGGTGTGTAAAAGTGTCATGAGTGGTTTTGTAATACATTTGTGATGGCTGCTAATGGCAAAGTTGACATTTTGAATCCACTCAGCAGTTATGTGGAAGAAAAGACAGGCAATCTTCTCCCATAACGGTACAGCCAAGAAAACCCAGTTGGTTGATCTATGAAGTCACTGAGTTGGGATACATTTTGACAGAGCTAATAACATCATTGGCAGCATGGGGTGTATGGATTCCTGTATAGGAGCAGACTGTCAATGAATAGGTAGGCCATCTAGACATAATCATCTGAGAATAATTGATAATTGTTACTTAGCTAGTTATTGAAAATGTGGGCATCCATAGGTGCACTTGGACATTAATATCGAGCCAAACTTAATCTTTAGGCTAATCTCCTTCTAAATTTAGGTGGTGTTAAGAGTCTAACATATACAAACTCTTTCCTGCCACACCAAACTCCCTCCTCCAATTTCCTCATCTCATTCGTGACTTATTGTAAGTGCTTCTGTGCTGAAGTTACTGTAGCACCCTTTGTTTCAAAGCAGTCTAATAATTAGAGTTACCAAAATAATGTTGATGTTTACAGAAAAGATCTATTGTAGTTGAGGAGCAGGGAGACAGACACAGGTACTCTAGATTTGACGTGTGTGAATCACAAGCAGCTGCAGCAGTATGTCAGAATTCCTGGGCATCAGGGAGGCTGGTTATTTGATCATCTGTTAAGGAGTCAATATTCTGCTGGGTCTTTGGGCATTTGACACTCAATTGAGCATCATCTCTAGCCTTCTAGGAACAGACATCTAGAAAGAAAGAGTGGTACAATAAATTCTATTTGTGCATTCACTACAAAGTAGAGTAGTAATTGTAAATTGCACAGTAATTCTTTATGTAGTGTATTTCATTGTTATATGCGGGCTGGACTTGACAGAATCTACAACTGGGAAGCAGCCTCTAGCTACTTTACTCTTTGAGTTGATTAGCATAGTTGTTTTTTGTTTTTTTCTTCATTTGGTTTCATTTTCTTTCTTCTTTTAAAAAAAAAGATTTATGATTTTCATAGTAGTGACATTATAGGATGACTCTGCCCTTTTCATTTCTTATGGGAAAAGTTTGAGTATTATCTGGTAGATTAAGTTCAGTTCTGGATCCCTGTCCTGCCCCTTACGCCATTAAGAAGCAACTGCCTTTAACATCTGAGCTTTAGAAAGTTGCTTCCTTGGTCATGCCTATCTCTTCTTAAACAGGGACTGTTTGAGCAGTAAACAGATAAACCGCTTGTGTTAGTGTCACACTAAAAGTCTTAAGCTTACTTTGGATCCTTTTGTTCTTTTTCTCTGTGTGTTTAATTACAGTTTCTCTGTGGGATCGAACTATTATCGTGTTGTGTGTGCCATTGTGATGATGGTAGGTTTTTCTTTATTTCTTTTTTTGGCAAAAGGTACATCATAGAAGGAAAGCATTAGCAAGAGACCTAGTTATGGAGAGACACTTGCTGATTAGTTCAGATCTCAGAAACCCCTCAGTTTTCTGAATTCCTCTTGAATTCACATAATTGTTTTCAATTTCCCCCCTTTCATTAGAAAAATGAGAAGATGCAAGTAAGTAAAAAGAAGAAAATCTGTTTCATGCATTTCCCAAGCATCCAGCCCAGAGTGCTGGACATAGATGCCATTAATAAATACCTATTGATTGAATGCCAGGAATTAGCTCCCTGACCTCTGGGTAAATTGCTTAAATTGTCATATTCTGTCTGTAAAAAAGGGTTGCTGGCAGGACTCTTGTGCTATTTATTTCCATGTGGTATGGATTTATGTGACATTAGCAATCTTTCAGAGACTCAGTGAAAAGTGTTAAATAAATCATACTGTTACTATTATCTCTAAGGAATGATTTGAAATTTGCTATCTTTAAATGTATCTTACTGCTATTTGTCATAGGTAGGAAAGAAGATAGAAAATTATTTCCGATTTTTTTGGGGGGGACAGTATGTGAGAGCAAATATATTTACTTGTAAATCATTTATTTATAAATAAATCATCATAAATATTTAAAACTTCTTATGATTTTTTAAAGATTTTTTTTGGGGGGAAGGGGTGCTTGGTCTCCACCCTCCCCAACCCAAAAATATAGTTGTATGGATTCATAATTTTATCTACAAGATATTTTTTCATGAAAGCAGAATAGTAAGGAAAAGTGAATTGACACACAGTAGGAAAACTTCCTTGATTTTTTTGGGGGGGAGGTTTCTAGTTAATTAGTTACTCCATGGGCATGATATAGGCATGCATTGTGAGTTAATCCATGCAAGTTAATTAGTTCATTTGGTGATTTTTGATCTCATTGTCTAAAAATGTGACTATTTGGAGAGAAGCAATCACTTAGTAGGTTTTTCAGCATAAACTGTTGTACATGGGGAGAAAATTTTTTACAAGGCACCATTTTACAAATTCATGCTGCCTCAGAATATATTTAAATAAATTAAACTCTTCTTTAGATGAGACTTCAACACCTCCAAAATATTTACTAGTGTGATGAGCAGCTTTCCTTTTTCCTATTTTTAGCACTTTATACTTACCACCATTTCTAAGACCTTATCTTTCTATTTTACAGGTTGTATGTGTGTACCCAGAGAGAAATTTGTTCATTCATTTAGTTAAATCCTCTCTCAGAATTGGTTGGGACTGGGACTCATCAACTCAACAAATGAGAAATAACTGGTGACAAAAATTGATGACTCACTCCTTAGAAACCACCTTTTCCTATTATGTAAATAAATTGGACTGTAGTCAAAACCTACGGAAATACATTGAAAGACCCTTGGGAAAATGGCTATTTCTGTTACTATTTGACATTTATTAAGTCTAGAATTTATTTAATAACACATGGCATAATAGGATTTTAATGTGTGGTTCTTATGTTTAAGATCTAGTGGTCTCAGAGTAGGATGATTCGCTTTAAAGGCTACTTTGTGACTTAGCTCACCTTCACTCGGTTTTATAATTTATCCTTTGGAACTGACTCAGTGAAAGTTATTACAGTCATATTTTAAGAGGAAGGATTTTTTTCTTCTGATTTACACTGAATGGGTGAACATTAGGTAGCTCTTCAAGTTAGAGTCTTAATTATTCTCTTGTTTGACCTTTGCCTGTAATGTTTGGTTTGAGTTGTGTTCTTCTCTTTGACTTTAAAATTCAACCACTGGCAGGAGCCTTATTTAATCTTTCTATTGAGCTGTTTCATCTTCTTGAATAGGGCATAAACCTATTCATCAACCTATCTTTCATACAGGCATGCTGCTCTGGAATACTATTAAGATTGGCTGCTTTGTGGCAGGGTGCATTCCATTTAAAAAGCAGTGTAATGTGCTTCAATGTGATTAAGGACAAGGATGTTTCAAGTGCAGTAATATCTAGTAAAATCTTAGCACTCGAATGGTTTTTACATAACGTGCTGGGCCCCATATGCAAACAGTGGGTTTAATTTTTTATTTTCACTTTTTAAGAAGCATGGTATTTCTCACACACGATGCTGGTATCTTCTATTGTTTCATTCCTTAATACTACAGCTACTATGACACTATAAGTAAATTATGTTAAATTCCTGGGGAATCAAATTTCTTGTTTGATCTGTGTACGTAAAGCAGGTTCTTTGAAGATTTAATATGACTTCGTATTAAGAGTGTAAACAAGAAAATGAAAGTCTAACAGGTTTTTTTTTTTTTTTTTTGGTGTGTGTTTTTGGCCTACAGCAGTTTCTGTCAAGAATATGCAGTCTTCTCTTGTTTCATAGAATTCCTCTGGACTTAAGAAAAAAATCCTGCAAAAATGTACTTTAAAATTTGTGTGTGTGTGTGTATGTGTGTGGCATCACTGCCCTGGTGGGAGTAGGAAGCCCAGCCTTCCTCCTGGAGAGCTGCTGCTGGATTTGAACCGTCAACCCTATGGGCTGCAGTCCCACACACAACAACTATGCCACTAGGGCTCAGCCATTTAAAAATTTTAAAAGCATGATTCTCAATTTTAATGTTTGGTGTTTTTTAGGGTTTTTCCTTTTCCAGATTTTTAAATTTTGTTATACCAGAGAAGTTGTTACATGTTGTATACCCTTAAAAGTAGATCCTAAAACACAAAATGCATTAGCCTTTAAGTTGGGCTAGAAGTAATACAGCTCGTCTTGAGGAGACCGTTAGCTCTCGGTGCACCTGCTGAAATGGACGCTGCCACCTCGTGTCCCAGAGGAGGGCCAGGGGCACTTGCATTGGGGGGAAAGAACCAATAGAAGAATGCATCAAAGGATTTCAGATGGTTCTTGTGGTTAAGTGCCGTCCAGTTGCTTTTTGACTCAGTGGCAGAGTAGAACTGCCCCCTCCACACTCTCTAATCTGCAGCCTTGTTGAGGATGGGTCACCAGGTCTTTCTCCTGCAGAACAGCTGGGTGAGCACCAACTGCCAGGCTTCGGGCTCATAGCGGAAGGTGTCTGTAACCATTATTGTTGTTGTGAGGTGCTGTCAGCGTTGATTCTGACGCCTGGCAGTTCTCTGTACAGCAGATACAAACACTGCCTGGTCCCACCCCATCCTCACAACTGTCCTTCCGGAGCCCCTGCTTGTAGCTGTTGTGTCCATCCAATTATTCAGAGTCTTCCTGTCTTTCACTGCCCTGCTCCCTGACCCAGCAGGGTGTTCTTCTCCAAGGACTTCTCTCTCCCGATCCCATGTCCAAAGTATGTGAGACAATATCTCACTCTCCTTGCATCCATCATCGCAACACTGAAATGTGATAGAACTACGGCAGGGACACTTACGGGCACAGGTGTTTGCTCATCTCCATCATTCTCCCACTGTACAAGAATGCTTTAAAAAGGAGCACCAACAACAATTATACTTCGTGTTTGCCTTTGACACAGTACCTCACCACTCGTTAATGGAACCTGCCTTTCACAGTGCACCTATTCAAGAGGAGAGGACAAAATACTGTTGGAATATAATTGAGGTTGATGCTACATTTTAAAAATCGCTGTGTGTCTTATGTCGCCTCACTGTTTGTTAAAATTCCTTAGTTTTGACTCTTTTAGAGCTAGTTTGGAAACTCTTGTTAAGTTTTCTTACTATAAAATGCTTAAATAAACAAACAACTTCCCCTAATTTGACTCCCCCCCCCCCAATAAGAACTGTAAACTTGTAAGTGTATTGCTACTGCTCTGTGGACTGCTTCCTGGGCACGTCATTCCTATTGTATGCTTCCAGTGGAGAACTCAAGATGATTCCCAGACGTTTCTTGTTGTTGTTTATGAAGATACTACATTTTAATGCAACTGAGGTGTGAACCGGTACAAGGTGTCTTATAAAACCCATTTTCTATGCAGCACATAGCATCATTTCCTTTGCAGGCTGGAAAAGAACCTAAGATCTTCAAGTGTAAACTGTGCTCACTAACAGCTGCTTCCTATAATAGGAGTAATTTGCATGCAGAATAGAGAAAATGAATGATACTGCTATAAAGCCAATTTGTGGCTCAGATAATTTGTTGCCTCTGCTTTTATCATAGTGCCTCCCTTCAGTGCCGCTTTCGCCCCAGTCCTCATAGGCAAGTCAGCCCCTCAGCCACCTCTGCCCAGAGCTGCTCATCTCTGATAATGCATTTCTCACCATGTCAGTAAGCACTTTTCCTACAAGTCCGAGTCACGCATACTGCACACCCACCAACCCGCCATTTAAAAATAACAACCACAGCAGAGACAATAAAACCACTGCCCTCGAGTCTAGGCTGACCCAGTAGGACATATAGGACAGACCTTGTGAGTCTTTTTGGAGTGGAAAATCCCTTCTCTCTCCCATGAAAGCCACTGGTGGTTTGAACTGCTGACTTTTCAAATTGCGGTCCAGTATGTAACCACTATGCCACTAGGGCTCCTTACTGACAGAAAATTATTGAGCACATCCCTAAACCTCAATAAAACTGTGGCCCCCAGGGTACTCCCTGGCTTACACCCATCTGCTGACCGAGTTTGTTTCTCTGCAGGACCTCCCATTTATATGCTCTTGGCAGCCCTTCTATTCTTGAGCTTGTGATTTAGTAACCTTTGTGTGTTATTCCTATGCGTCACTGTCAGCCTCCTCTGTTTCTAACTCCATCTACATACGTGTGTAGGGCACTCTGACTTACTAAGCATCTTGGTCATGTTTGCATATATCATTAACATAGTAGGCACAGGTTTGAAAATTAAGTGTCTGAATCAGACCATCTGCCAGAAAAAAAGAAGTCTTCTTTGTAAGACTCCTCTGGGGTCTTAAAGGTTTGAAGTCATCTAGCAGGGAAGCAAATCAGCCCACGTGGAAGTCGCACACCACCCTTGTATGATCATAAGTTGTCAATGGGATCAGGAAGGGATTATTCAACCAGGGTGTAGTGTGGCACCCACTAATCACACCGCAGTTCCCAAATACTCTCCCCTCCCCCTCCTCTCATGGCCCAGTTCTAATCGACAAATCTGGACAGACCGGAGAACATACACTGGTACAATTAAAAGCTTTCAACACAGGGAATTCAGGAAAGATAAATCCCTCAGGAACAGTAACGGGAGCAGCAATTTTCTGAGGATAGGAGTATGGTCAGGGAGGAAAAAACATGAGAAAAGGAGAAACAATCACAAAATTGGATATGTAGCCCCTCTCCTGGGGGGAGGGGGAGGGGAGATAGCAGAAATGTGGGTGAAGGGAGACAAGGACAGTGTAAGATATGAAATAACCATATATAGTTGATCAAGACTACAGGAAAATGTGGGAGAGCGAGGGGACGAGGGAGCTTATATTAAGGGCTGAAGCAGAAAATGCCGTGGAAATGATGGTGGGAACACATGTACAAAGATGTTTGATACAGTTGATGTATGTAATGTTATAAAAGCTATAAGAACCTCTAATGAAATGATGGGGAGGGGTAGCGGAAAAGGAACCCAGTGGCACAGGACCTTTAAGTTTTAGGCTGCTAGCTGTGAGTTGCATAGTTCAAACTCACCCGCTGCTGAGTCCACGTGGAGCAGTTTTAGGCAGTCCTGCAGAGTTATTGTGAGTGTGCCGACTCTTGGGAGGAAAACCCGTCACAGGCTGAGAATGGACAGCTCTCGTTCCTTAGTTGCTTTAGACAAAGGCTCCATGAAAGACCCTGTAAAACGAACAAGGCTCCCCCCAAACTTTGAGAGTTCCCGTGGAATATAACGCATGTATTGAGCAGGCTCCTAAGCTATTGCACTTGCAACACAGATGAAAGAGTGTGTCGCAAAACAGCTCTACATTCTCTGCGGTGTTTCAGCAGCTCACGGACTAAGCCTCTTCCAAATAGCATGGGCATGCTAAGCAACCTGCGCATTGCAGTGACTGTTCTGGGACGGAGCCCCTTCGCCATGAAATGTCGCGTGTGTAACCCTAGCCTTCTTGCTGGGATGGGCTTGGGGTTCTTAGGATGTTTAGTGGTAAGTGCCTCAGTGTGCAAGGTATTTGAATATTGATGACAGGTGGCCAGGTGGCCAGTGGATGCAGGATTGAGTCCTTTTGCTCTTTCATTTTTTAATAGAGAAACTTGGAAGGTCAGGTGAGGGATCTCCTTCTGGATTCACTGCTTCTTGGTGCCAGTGTGGGGACATTGCCTAAGATGAGTTAAAGGAGACTGCCAAGTCTCCTCAATCCTGTCTTCAGTATACCTCATAACCATATTTGTATTAGGGGGCCCGGCCATCTAACCAATTTCCATGTACATACGCACCTCACCTGCAATAAAAAGCCTCTACAGTTAACTCTTGCTGTGCATACTTTTCTAGCATCCCGGCAGGTGTGCGTAAAGCCATGTAGATGTCAGTACCCTTCAGTTTAAGGTGAAGGGAATGGAGGCTACCTATTAGGGGTGAACCCGAGCCTTCTGGGCCAATTCCAGGGCTCGCTGCTTACTTTGTCTTTTTCAGTTTTTATCCAAAAAGTTTATAGATGATTGATTAGTTGTGGTTAGAGTCCTAGCCTCATTCAATTATTCATTGGGAGCTTGATGTGTGCCAGATCCTGTGCTGTGTCTTTTATATACTTCAAACTGTGTAAGTCTCCGCAACAGTCTCGAAGGAGACTGGGCAGTTTAGAGAGCAGAAACTACTTTGCAGAGATAGCCTCGTTTCTCTAAGGAGAATTAGGGACTAGAGCAAAAATCAAAGCCAATGTCATCAAGAACCCAGGTGTAAAAAATTCCAAATGCTGAGCCTTTGACACTTTCTACCTTCCTCATGGAGATGAAGGACCTTTCTGCCCTTGAGGGATAGAAAGATGTTAGGAGATTTAAATTAAAACTGACTACCATGGAGTCAGAGCCACCTTGTAGGACAGAGGAGAACTGTCTCTGTGGGTTTCTGAGACGCTAAACTCCTTACAGGAGGAGAACGCCTCAGATTTCCTTCTGAAGAGAGGGCTGGTGATTTCAAACTGCTGACCAGGTGGTTAGCAACCCAATGGGTAACCTTGTGTGGTGCCAGAATATATGATTATAAGGTAGTCTGTTGACTGTCAAGCAGATATCCACAGGCAGTTAATGATTTGCAAGGAAGGGGCACTAATACCCTGGGGTCTTGAATGGCTTTGAGCAGAAGCTGGGGTTTGAACTGGCAAAGAATAACAAGAGTAGATTCAGGATGTGCTGGGATAGCAGGAGGAGGAAGCAAGCTAAGGCGGGAGATGGCATATCTGGGGAGGAACCGATGAATTCTGATGTCAACACAACAGATTTGGGGAGCAACAGAGAGAGGCATGGAAACCCTGGCCATTGTCCTGCTAAAGAGGACTTGGGTGGTGTCGGAAGATTTTTGTGCCTTGGTATTTGGAACGTTTTTACTTTCACATTGGTGTCAACATCCTAACCTTGCTGGGATAGTTTGATTCCTGCTTGATATGGGAGCCTTGGTTGTCTTATGCTTCATGGCTCAACTGCTAACCCACAAGATGTGGGCAGTGTGACTCCACCAAGCGCTTCTGTGGGAGCATGATGGGACAGTCTGCCTTTGTCAAAAGGACAGTCTTGGAAGGCCTGTGGGGGTTGGTTCTGTGTAGGGTCACTCTGAGTCCAGATGGCAAGGGATTTTTATTTAGTTTTGTCTTGATGGTTTATTTTAGCTTCAGTACAAACCATTCTTAGCTTTCTTAAGGCATCTCTTAGTCCCTAAGAACTTTCCTAATAGTTTTGCTTTATTCCAATTTTATAAAAAATACAGCATCCTTATGATTTCTTATATATTCTTATGATTTTGAGCTTTTGTCTGTAGAATGGAATTCAGTAGGGATTCTTTTCATTCCAGGGAGGTATGAGTCTCATGGGTAGCGATTTTCTTGGGGGACTCTGGTTTGGAATGGTCCTAAAAAGGAGAATACTCATGCAACATGAAGCCTAGAAATCAAATGCCAGCGATTCTGAGGTGGAGAGATTTACAGTAAACACTAGAGAGAGATAGCACTATGATCAATGCCAGACTAAGATTTGAATCAACAAATAACATTCTTTGAATAGGAAATTTTGTTATAATTTCTAAAGACCCAGGACTTTGTTGAGAAGGTTCTCCAAGGGCAGCAGACATTGGGGCTGAGCTTGACAATAGAATTACATTTTGTTTCTTTCAGTGAAGATGAATGTATTTTGTCTGTTATCCCCATCTCACCTGTATTCTTTTTCTAATGTTGCAGTGTGCAAAGACCCACCTTACAAAGTAGAAGAATCTGGGTATGCTGGTTTCATTTTGCCAATTGAGGTTTATTTTAAAAACAAGGTACGTAATCTTCACCCATTAATCTTTCAGTAGAAGATCCACCATGAACCAAATGTTTAAGATTATTTTAATTCACAGACACTTCCATCATTAGATGATTTTAAGATAAAAGTTAAATTTGTCCTCTAGGAATTTTGGCTATCATTACCCTTAATTATAGAGGAAGTGGCTAGAAAAAGATAAGTTCAATTATATAGAGTCAGATTAAATGAGATTCATTCAATGTCCCTTTTAAGAGAAGAGTGATTACCATTGTGAAAAAGAAGATTAATATGTGTGTAATGTGAAAAAATAAGTGATGGTTTTACAGTGAAAAGCTTCTTTTCTCACTTTCATATTTCTAGAATTTTTGAGGCTTGCAAAGAATAATCTCTCCTTTCATCTCTAACTGATACACACAATTATCTCAAATTGAGATATTATACAGTCAACTGGAATTTAAAAGTTATAAATGGTACATATTTGGCAGGATGCATAGACTATCTAATACCATAAAAATTATGTGGTAAAAAAATACCTGGACTTCTGTGGGCTCTCTTTCCCTATTCATAAACTTGTAGATATGATAAGAATACCCACCTCATAAAATAATTATGAGAATAAGTTAAACCTTTGTAGAACATTTATAATAGTGCTTTATCCTATAAACACTTAAAATATTATTTAGTACTTTTACCAGTGTTTTTTCCACAGTTACTATATTTTCTAAAATTCCCCAAAGTGAAATGATTCATTTTTTGTTAAACTGTAATAAAACTATTCTGTTAAGTATGAATACATGAATGACAAATGTAGGTTTTATTTTCACACTTCCTTGTGTTTTCTGATCCTGTCTTCTGTGCCGAATCCCCCTTATAATATAAACCTGCTATCCTTGTTAAATGGGATGATCTTTGATTTAATTACATTTGGGATAGGTTTGATAGGGAATCTTCTGTGTCATTAAATAGTTGAGTAATTTCTTTACTGTGGGCGTTCTGATGGCTGAGCCCTCTGCACACCATATTTCATTTAGCAGCTTTATCAGAACCTCTAAGAAGTGCTACCTTCCCACCTGATAGGAAAACAGGAGCGACTAATAGAAAGACTGGGTGGCTTGCTACTGTTGACCAACATTGATGTATAGATTAATCAACATATTTGCATTACTCAGGATTTTTTTTAACTCGGGATATTTATATAGAACATTTACAAAGGGACAAATTAACAAAAATTTTGTTTTTGTAACATATAAGATTGATAATGTTGTTTCAGCAATATTTTCTTGATTTTTTTTTCAAAACTATTTTATTGGGGGTTCATTCAGATCCATCATTCCATAGTTCAGTCACAACAAGAAGTATTGCACAATCACTACCACAATCAATTTCAAAACATTATTTTCCTTCTGGAACTCCTTGACAATTAGATCCTTTTTAGGACCCCCTGCTAACACCGCCACCGCCACCGCCACCGCCACCGCCCCCCGCCCTCCCCCCCCACCCCCCGAAGCCCTTATTTCACTTGCTGTCCCTCTAGGTTCATCAGTCCTGGCTTTAATATACTGAAAAATAAGAAAACATGTAAGAAAAATCCAAGCGTGTGACTCCCAATGATATAAAACATCTGAGATAAACCCCAGTATGAGCAAGCAGAAAAAATACAGAAAATGTTGAAAACCATATCAGGCCTAAATCAAATTCTTCATGAAGTTTTTCTCTCTCTGTTGGCTATACAGTCATTCTCTCTGCTACGGACATCCTATATTTAGGAATCAATCCTTGGGAAGCTTTTCAGTGAAAAAAAATTTGGTTGATTATTAACAAATGGGTATTACTTCTTGGCATACATCAAAGCACAAAGCATTATTTATTTTTAGTCATTTTATTGGGGACTTGTACAACTTTTATCACAATCCATCCATCCATCCATCCGTTGTGTCAAGCATCTCTGTACATTTGTTGACATCATTTTATTTTTCAAAGCATTTTATTGGGGGCTTGTACAACTCTTACCACAATCCAACCATCCATCCGTTGTGTCGAGCACTTTTATACTTTTGTTGCCATCATCATTCCCTAAGCATTCACTTTGTTCTTCAACCCTTGGTATCAGCTTCTCATTTTTCCTCCTGCCGCCCCCACCCTCCCTTCTACATGAACACTTGATAATTTATAAATTATTATTTTTCATGTCTTGCACTGATTTTACCAACTTTTCTGTTGTCTAACCCCCTGGGAGGGGGTTATAGGTAGATCATTGGGATCAGTTCTCCCTTTCTCTCTCCTTCCCCTTAGCCTCCCACTATGGCTACTCTCAATAGTGTTCCTAAGGGGCTTTATCTGTTCCGGATTCCACATGTTTCCAGATCTTCTCTGTACTCATGTACATGCTCTGGCCTAGTTGGATTTATAAGGTAGAATTGGGATCACCATGTGGTAGGGGCAGGGGAGGGGAGGAAACATTAAAGAATGAGAGGAAAGTTGAATGTTTCATTGGTGGCTATACTGCACCTGATTGGCTTATCTCTTTCTTGTGATACTTCTTTAAGGGGATGTCCAGTTGCCTACAGATGGGCATTGGGTCTCTTCTTTGCACTACCCCTCATTCACAATGATATGTTTGGATTTTTTTTTTTTGGTTCTGTGTCTTTGATGCCTGATACTTGATCCTATCAATACCTCACGATCACACAGGCTAGTATGCTTCTTCCATGTGGGCTTTGTTGATGCTCAGCTAGATGGCAGCTTGTTTACTATTTTCAACTCTTTTAAGACCCCGGGCTCTTTATTTTTATAGCTGGGCACCATCAGCTTTCTTCGCCACATTTTCTTATGTA
Organism: Nesogale talazaci; assembly: GCA_004026705.1. Lineage (NCBI taxonomy): Eukaryota > Metazoa > Chordata > Mammalia > Afrosoricida > Tenrecidae > Nesogale > Nesogale talazaci. Next base: position 183,263 of record PVJH01000505.1, on the reverse strand, counting down.
CCCGCTTTGTCTTCAGTAATCACGTTGAGTAGGTGAGCATCAAAGTGTTCTTGCGTTGAGGGAGTAATTGAGCAGAGGCCCATTGTCCTTCTGATACCTTAATACTAAACCTGTTAACATATGTACACAGATCAATTTCCCCATTTGCACATAAATATATTTACATATGTCCATGCCTGTATTTAGGCCTCTATAAATGTCCTTTGTCTCCTAATTCTTTCCTCTATTTCCTGCACAAAGCATTATTACTACTATTACTGTCTTACAACAAAAATTCTTTAGTATTTATTGAAAATATGTTTTTCAATTTTTCTTTTGCATAGGACAGTACACTGAATACTATATACTCAATAAGTATTTGGCTGACTAGTTTGCTACATACTAAACATATCAGACTGTTGTGACTCAAGTCCATTTAATGTTGATGTATAACTTTTATGCCTTAAAAGTGATGATTCCACTGGAGGTGGAAACATGGGGAACTTAAGATAGATATTCCCTCAGGATAAGTGATGGGAGTGGTGAGACTGGGAGGGTGGAGGGATGGTGGAGTAGAAAGGGGGAACTAATTTTAGGAATCTACATATAACCTCCTCTCTGGGGCATGGCCAACAGGGAAGTGAGTGAAGGGACACATTGGATAGTATAAGATATGAAATAGCAATTTGTAAATTATTAAAGATTCATGAGGGGAGGAAGAGGAAGGGAAATATGGGGAGCTGGAACTGGGGGCCTAAGTGGAGGGAGGATATTTTGAGAGTGATGATGGCAACATGTGTGCAAATGAGATCTGCATACAATTGATGTATGTATGGATCGTGAGAGGAGATGTGTGAGTACCCAATAAAATGATTCATTAAAAAAAATGATTGGTGAGGGGATAGCTTTTTAAATTTTTTTTAAAGAGGAGCTTATACCAAGGGCTCAAGTGGAAAATGTTTGGAAATGTATGTGGCAACATGTGTGCAAATGTGCTTGATACAGGTGATGTACTGAATGTTATAATAGCCATAAGAGCCCCCAATAAAATGATTTTTTTAAAGTGATGATTCTTGGCTAGAATAATGAGGATTTCCCTCAGATGTAATGCCATTGGCTGTTCATTTATTTTTTCATCAAGTCAGAATTTACTGAGATACATTTATATTTGGTTATACGACATGCTTTTTTGATAATGTCCCCCAATTCCCATCTCAAGTTGGATTTTCATTATAAAATTAATTTTTGTCTTTTTTTTCATTTTTAAAAATTGAAATGCAATCAATGTATCCTAAAATCCACTCTTGCCAATGTGTACTATTCAGTAATTTTTATTATAGTCACAGGATTTTTCATCCATGACCACTGTGTACTTCTAGAGTATTTTCATCTCCTCCAAGAGAAAGCCTGTATTTATTAGCAATCACTCTTTGTTCTCAACCTCTTTCAACCCTTGACAATTTTTATCTCTTTCCTATCTGTACAGATTTTTCATTCCACTTTGTAGATATACAATATGTACACTTTTTTTTACTTTTTAGGTTTAGTGTGGTGGATTTTTTTTAAAGGTTTGTGTTGCAACAATTCTCAATACCTCATTCTTTATTGTGAATAAAATCCCATTGTATGGACATTATATATATATGTATATATATATACTTTACTGTTTAAAGGCATTAAACTGTGTGGATCATAACAAATAATGTATAACATTGTGAAGAATGAGAATTCCAGAGCACTTAATTGTCCTCATGTGAAATCTGTAGAGATAAAGCAAAAAAAAAGGGGGGGGGATACAATACACTTTAAAGTCAGTGAAGTCATAGTTAGATATTTCATCAAACTTAGTCTGTATGTTGAGCAAATAATCCAGGAAATTGGGCCATATGAAAAAGAAAGTGGCATCAGAATTGGAGGAAGGTTCATTAATAACCTGTGATATGCAAATGAAAGAACCTTACTTACTGAAAGCCAAGGGAACTTAAAGTATGTACTGAAAGAAAGTGGCATCAGAATTGGAGGAAGGTTCATTAATAACCTGTGATATGCAAATGAAAGAACCTTACTTACTGAAAGCCAAGGGAACTTAAAGTATGTACTGATGAGGATCAAAGAGAACAGCTGTCAGTATGGATCACAACTCAATGTAAAGAAAGCAAAAATCCTTAAAACTGGACACACAAACACAGTCAAGATAAACAGAGAAAATATTGAAGTTGTCAAGAGTTTCCTATTGAATTCATGATCATGCCCAAGGAGGCTGCATTGAAAAAAATAAAATTACGTACTGGAATTATGAAAATTATGAACTGCAAAACTGGGCAGTTTTGCAGAAGATCTCTTTAAAGTGTTAAAAATTAAAGAGGTCACTTTGAAACCTAAGATGTTTGCCCATGAAAAGAACTATGTTCTTTTCAGTCACCACATGCCTGTAAAACTTGGGCAATGAATATGGAAGGCAGGAAAAGAGTTGTTCCATTTTATTTATGATGATGACGATGAACACTGAATATGGCTGCAAGGAGAACAAACTTGTCTATGTTGAAGAAGTATGGCTCCTTAAACGGAAGGACGGCATAACTTCCACTCAAGTACTTTGGTGAACATGTTAGCAGAAGGGACCATTCATAGCATAAAAGAAGATGACCTTCAACAACAGTGATTGCAAGTAGGGGAAAAGCATAGGAAAAACCATGAGGATGGCTATGACAGGTTTTATGTCAATGTGGCTGGTTCAGCATTCTGTGATTTGGCAATTGAGGCCTAGGACTATCTCCCATGATGTGACATAACATAATGTAATCAACTCCATGATAAGTAAGGTCTTCTGTGGACAGCCAAGCAATTTTAAGATTAGGACAGAGGGCAACCACTTTATTCAGATGACAGCTTCGATGCCATTAAAGATTGTTTCCTGGGAATGTGGTCTACTTCCTACATATACGTATGCACTGTGGACAAAATTTGTTTCCTTTTTGAAGGGTCTGGATCCTGCACCGGACTCGTAGCCCTCTGGATATTTGTATTTGAACCAGTGACGGCATGGCATGTCTTGCGTGCTGACTCCTGGAGCCATCAGTAGCTTGCCCTCTCACTTGCCAACTGTAGATTCAGGTTCCTCCACAGTCACAGGCCTGACTTGTTGACTTGGGATTCCCTGCCTTTACAGCGTATGGTGCCCCTCCAAACCTGAGTTCATTAACCCTGGCACTACATGAGTCAGGAGAAGCTGCCAACTTAACGTCTGACCTACAGACTTGAAACCAGATCAGACCTAACTACTTCAACAACAGTGAGAAGCATTTCCTGGATATCAGTTACTTTCTATATACACATATGTAAGCATTCTTAGTTGGAGAATGCTTATACATATATAAGCATACCCAGTTGGAACCACCTTGGCAGCATTCACCAAGAAGAATTCAGCAATTTGATGGACACTGACTTTTACTTTTTGACTGTTAAGACTAATCCTATGAACATTTATGTACAAGTTTTTATGTAACTATAATTTTTTGAAGAATTGTCAAACTTTTTCAAAGTTAGCCTACTACTTTACCTTTCAACCAGCCACCCTTTATCTTTAAAGTTTTTAAGTGTTTTTTTTTTAAATTTACTTATATTCATCCTATGAAGTGATTTTTCAGTGTGGTTTGGATTTGAATTTCCTTGATGACCTTGAACATCTTTTCCTGTGCTTATTGGCCATTTATGGGTATTTGGAGAATTGTCTATTCAAATCGTTAGTTTTTTTTCTAATGGATTGGTTTTTAATTGAGATAGTTGTATATAAGGAAGAATTTAGGGCCTATCTCCTTCTCCTCTCCATACTAGCTAATGTCTTCAGAGTTTAATCAATGGAGCGCACGCGGTGCTTTTCTTCCCCTTGTTACACTCTCCCTGTTCAGTTTGCTTATTTCACATAGGCTTCAGGCTATGTGAATATAGCACAAGTCTACACCTTGGAACCAGAGAAGATATCCTAAATTAAGGGGTGGGCAATTACGATCTCATATGGAGAACCATATTGATTATACTCTTTTTCTATAACCTAAGTAAATTTGGCATTGAATTAACTTCTTTTTAGTAGGTTGCATTGGAATACATTCCTTATATGAGTTACTATGATAAAAAGTCAATAGCAGTTTTCCCACACTAAAAGAAACATTCTTTGGTCATTATGAGTTCTGTATGTAGCAGAAGGAGTGTTGCAGACTATAGTTGTAAGAAAATGTTGACTTGAATGAAAGGAAGTCAATACACAACAATAGGATAGTTGGCACAAAATGAAGGTTGAGGAAGGCACTGGGAAAAGGAAGACACCAGAGCTGAATATTGTTGTATGTATAATCCTGCAAGAGTGGTGATCTATGAGCAGATGCTTAGATAGGTACCCAGAGTGAACTGGTTTGGGGAGATGAGAAGGGAGTATACCTATGGGGGGGAAATAGATATATGTGATGACATTGTGTTTACCATTGCTGTGAGTGGCGAAGCACACAAAGGATAAAGTTATAAAAACTTCTTAGACATAACTAAAAACCTTGGGGGAAGGTTTTTGAACCTGTGGCCTGAGTGGAGTGAGCCAGTTCAAGACTGTAGTTTTGTGGGACGCCAAGGTCAACTGGTGAAACTGGTCTCAAAGACAGTGTTCTACAACCAACATTGGTGAGTAGCAAGTGGGGTCTTAAAAACTCATGATCTGCCATATGAGGTGCAATTCGCAGTCTCTCTAGATCTGGAAGAAGGAAGAGTGATTAAAAACAGAAAGGCATATAGAAATGGTCCACAGTCCTAAAACCAGAGAAAATAGATGGTGTCCAGCTACCACTATCAAGTGCTCTGAAAATCTCATTATTCTGTGGTTTGTGACCCCTTTGGGTGTCAGATGACCCTTTCTCACAGTTATGAAGTAGCCACGAAAATAATTTTATGATTGGGGGGCTGGTGGCGATCAGTACATGAGGAACTGTATTAAATGGTCACAGCATTAGGAAGGTTGAGAACCACTGCCTTCGAAGGTGCTGGCTAGAACAGAAGGAAAACATGGACCAAAACTCAAAATGGTAATAGAGACCAGGTTGTCTGGCCATATAGAGCCTGTGGGACTCTCAAATCTAAGATCTTTCAGTGAGGAACTTGACTCACCCCTGTGTTCGAATAATCCCTTTAAGAACCAAAGGACAGATAACTCATTAACCCTGATGACTTAGTTGAGATGTTGAGGAAAGGGATGGAAACAGGAAGGAAATCGAGCAAGTGATAGTACCTTGAGAGAATTTCAATGGGCAAGTTGACATAGAATGTATAACATTTGTTAAATATAAAACTGACGAGCTGCTCTGTAGACCTTCCCCTAATTCCTACAAGTTTAGATATATGTAATTTAGATATACATAGTTTAAAAATTTGCAACTCGGGGCAGGGGGTTGGATGGGGGCGGATTATAGCTTTGAGAACTCTGAGCATTTCTGCTCTGTCACGTGAGTCAGAATGGTTGCAGTGGTACCCAACAGCAATAGAGATGGGTGTGAATGCTTGCTCGTAGTACATCCAATTATGGACGATGAATATGCACTCAGAGAGGAACTCAGTGAGTAAGTCTCAAACAAAAGTGCAGACTGAAGAGTTGCAGACATGTCTCACCACTCTTAGTTGTTCGTGAGTTGACTCTGGTGCGTGGTGGCCATATCGTGTGGTGACCACTTTCTGTGGTCCTGTGTCATCTTTGTGGCAATTGGTTTGTATGCGTTCTCCTTGATGGGCCTTTTCAGAAGCCTATTGATGGTGTAGTGGTATGAAATTTAAAAAAAATCTCTAAATTAGTAAATGCTTGCATTTGCAGTGTAAAAAGATGAGTTGGAATCGTAATCCAGAACGTAAGGATAGTAATTACTGGTGGAGGAATTGCATAGTAGAGAAGGTATTAAGTTCATGTTGCTAGAATTTTATTTCTTATTAAAAAAGCAGGGGAGGGGGAGATAAAATAAGCCTTGTGACCATATTAAGTTTTGTATAATCTCAGTGAAAAGGTACATGGGTGTAACGTTTTAAGTATTTTTCTGTTACCAATTTTTAACTACAAAAAGGTAAGTATTGCTTCATCACATCTTCCAATTTGTCTTCATAGAATGCCTTAGGAATCAATTTTTGCTCTGTTCTAATTGGGACCATAGAGTTACTTATGTTTTTTGCTGTTCTCCCTGCTGAAATAACCCATGGGTGAAACTTTAATAGAATTCCTGGGTGGTATGATTGATCAAGGCCCTGGGGCTGTAAACAACAAGGTGGGAGGGCTCGTTGCGCCCAGAGGTACTGTAGAACAAGGCCTGGGGGTGGGTCTGGAGCACAGGGCATCTCTGGCACAAATCTGATTGCCTTGGGTCAGGCTCAGCTCAGTGGCAACTGATTACTGGTATGATGGTTGTTCCAGAATATACACTGCACTCTCTGAGCATGGTGAGCTTTTCCGTCATCCCTAGAATTTATTTAAAGCTTATCTTGAATAATGCAAATTCACCTCAGTAATGGCTTCTGAATTCGTGCCCCCAATTCGTGTATTTGGTGAGGAAGTCAGCGTCATTTTCACATCAGTCCCATGTTCTATATTAAGTCTGTTATCTCTCTGGACTTCGGCCCCAGTATATTATCATGCTTTGCTTACCCCATTTACTAAGAAGCCTGTCTCTAGCTTCATTCATGCAGGAGAGGTCAGAAGTCAATAAGGGTGTGAGTTGGAAGTACTTTTTTTGAGTTCGTAGGTATTTATTGCCTTATCTCCTATTTGTGCTCAACAAAAAAGCACACCTGTCTTGCGTAAGTCTTGCTTATTTCAGAAACACTAATGAAAGGCTCATTGAAGTCAAGTTGACTTTGGCACCTGATGTTTGATGGAATCCCATACTCCTCTCTTTCATTTGCTCCTCAGAAAAGATAGAATTGATGTCTAGTACTAAAGATGCTGCAGAATGAGACAAGCAATTTGGTGTTGCCAAAAAAAGATATTCATCGCTAGTAACTGTTATTAGTTCTATATAGGGAACAAATTGCATGCCTTCTTATTTGAACTTACAAAGATGATTTTTTCTGAAGGGTATAGGTGAACATTATATTTATGTCTTCTCTCTGAGAGAAGCTCCTTAGTTAATTGAAAGATAAGTTGATTGTTAATCCTTTATTTTAAAAAGAATCTTGGAAACTTCACTTAGAATTCTTAGAACAACTTTTCCCCCCACCTCCCACACTATTTTCTATAGTTTTTTTTCCTTAGCTTTGTTTGTTTGATTTGATTTGGCTAAATGGATATGGACTATTAAGTGATACTGTTAGGATTGTATTCCTTTTCTTGTAATTATTATATTCATCTATAATTTTCTCTTATAAATGTGTACAAATAATTTAAGAAAGTATACAACTAATATATGAATCTCCTAGTTTAAAAAAGAATGTGTATGAGATAAAACTTTGAAATTTTATTCCTGGGGCCCATTTTCTTCAATACAGGCAGCCCTTGTGTTATGAATATTCAACTTAAACACAACTGCTTTGCTTTTAAAAGCAGGGCTTCTGACCCATTGCAACTGTTCTGTCAAGGCTAAAGAAGCAAAAGAAGAAATGCATCCTCATTTTTCCTGTTTTGCTGATTCCTCATGGTAATTGGAACAGGAAATATCACGGGTTGAAGCCCTGAGATGGGAGACTTAGAAGATGTGTAGTGAGCCCTTTCAGAAGCCTGAGGGATGATAGTATGTTGCTAGCACCCATTTCAAAGCACAGTGGCCATAGTCTTTGAGCAGCGTCACTTTGAAATGGCATAGCAAACTCCTCCAAACACAGAAACTCCCTGCCATCGAGTTGATTCTGAGTCAGACCAATCTGATCAGAACTTCCCTTGGGCTTTCCAAGACCTTACATCTTCCAGAGCAAACAGACTCATCTTTCTCCGATAAACAGCTGGTGGTTCAAACTGGCAAGCTTTGTGGTTAGCACCTCTCTTTGGAGTTCACTCTGCCCCCAGAGGTCCTTGAACCAACCCTCACTAGCAACGGATGCTTCACAGTCACACTCGCTTGCTGCACGTGCAATGTTTTAATTATCATAAAAGATACCAAGCTTTTGCATGAAAGTAAGGATAACTAATTACCATACATACCTGTTTAGATTTCACTTTTCAAGACCAAGGGACAGATTCATTTGTTAATAGCTTGGGGTTTGCTTGTATTTGCTATTTGGCATAGCATCCCATGCATTTAGAAAGATAAAGTATATGTCATTATAGGGATTAGGAGTGAAATATAGATTCGCGCTTTAATATTTTTCTGTCACTTTCCTTTTATTCACTTAAACATGTGCCCTGGAGTGTTTTCCATACAGAAATCCATGGTGATGATAGATTCAAATGCATACCATTTATTTTTACTATTGTAAACAATGCTGTCTAGAACATTTTATCATATGCATCACGATACAGATTAGATTCCTAGAAATAAAGTCACTGGGTCAAATGCCACATGTTTAAGTTTGTTGAGAAACCCTGCCAAAGTGCCTTCCAAAAAGTCTTCCAATTTGTGCTCCTAATTACAGGGCATCAAACAGCCCTCCTGTTCTTAATGAATGCTGAGGTGGCATTGACTCTTCTATGGTTTAGAGGAGAGACAGAAAAGCCAAAAAAAAAAAAGTAAGAAACAGCAGCAGTGTGATACTCACTTTAGAGACAATTTTAAGAGGCATATGTCTGATTCCGATTGGCTGAGAGAAATTGGAAAGCTTTCTGAGAGGAGCTAATGTTTTAGCTGCTCCTGGAATTGCATTAACCATACAAAGGATAGAGGTATTTTCTGATAGAAAGGCATTTTAGGCATGAGGAATGCTACATATGAGCAGCAAAATGCATGATGTCACATGGAATTATTGAGGCACTGCTGAGTTTTTCAAAGTTGTGATGGGACTGTGGAACGAGAGAGCAGAGGAAAGTTGCAAGTTGGTAACAAGAGAGTGCTGATTATTCCTCGGTATTATTCTGTGGAAATTGGTGAGTCATGGCTCTCTTAAGAGGGGGAAGATAGCGTTTGATTTTTGTGTTATGTGAACTACTGTCTGGTCATTGTGGTAGGTAGACTAGGACAAGTTAACAATAAAAACAGGGACGTCCCCACGTGAGGCATGATGAAGACTGGAAGTAAGGTGGTGGTTTGTTGGCAGCTCACGTAGAGGGTAGATCTGGGAGCTTCTCAGGAGGACCCCACGTCCCACCTGCCAGTTGCTGTCTGATGATGGATTTTCTGTGGCTCTGATGCTGGGACTATGCCACAGATAGTGTCAGATTCATCCATGGTAGATAGTTTCAGTGGAGCTTGCAGACTACGAGCAGGAAGAAAGAGCTGGCAATCTCCTCCTAAAAATTAGCCAAAGAACACTTTTAAATCAGAGCAGAGCATTGTCCAATTTGCTTGCTTTGTACATGGATCAATTGTTAGAGGAGGATGCTGTCTTGGTAAAATAGAGAGCATAAGAGCATAAGATGGGCATAAGAGAGAGGTCCTTTGTGAGTTGGGTTGGCACAGGAACCAAACTGTGGGCTTAAAAGGGCTGCTGATCCTGAGAATGATAAAATTCTGTACAACCTTTTGTCCTGTTGTACATAAAGTTTCCATGAGTCAGACCTGACTTAAAGAGAAATGCTAAATAGATGTTGGAGGCAGTTTGATTGTGGTGGGTGAGCAAGAAGGCAGAATTCGGGATGGTTTATGTATTTTTAACCTGGGCAGACAGTTGAAAAGGATTATTATTTGTGAAAACATATAAGAGAAATAACAGATGAAAGATGATTTTGAATGACAGTACATGAGTTGATCTTGTAGTGTAACCCACATGGGGAGGTGGGGAATACTGAGCAACACATGCATATGGCCCTCATGTCCGAACTGGGCTGGAGATGCTGCTGGCAGATTCACTGTGATTAGCATCCTGCGATGCAGTCTCTCTCCTTGGAGAAATTTGCACACATAGCAGTCAATAGAGCAAGGAAAGTCTGTGAAGTCTGTGAAGAAGAGCAAGGAATAGCCAGAGAAGTGTGAGATAAACCAAGGGAAAGTGGCATTTTAAAATGAAGGAAGAGCCACTTTTGTGCCAAGTGTTACTGATACAGAGGTGGTGAAAAAAGGAGCCCAATCTCTGATTGCAGGAGGGCAGGGTTTATGAAGCAGTGGAAGCCCCAGGATTGTAGTAGGTTTATTTCCACACTTGTGCTGAGGCTTTCAAGTCCAAAGAATTGGGTTCAAAGTCACCATATTTCATAGCATGTTCACGATACCACAAGTTCTGTGTGCTGTGATTCCCTACAAAAGGGGGTGTGCCATCCATCCAACAGAACGGAGTGAATCTCAGAGTACAAATTAGTATTATGTTCCTTTTCCTTAATTTTCCTCAAATGGTCGAAAACTGGTGTGTAGAGCTATATAAATGTTCAACCAACTAATGTAATGGATTTGAAGTAAAACCTGAGGGTAGTGGCTTTCTAAATATGGGGTTTTGTTGCCCATGATGCCCCCGTGCCCTGTTGGTTCTCTGTTCCACCACTCACCTGTCATTTTGCTATCCTTGGTGACTTGTGTGACATTGCGAGTGTTTAGAATTCTAGCAGGGTTACTAATTTTGGACAAGTTTCAGTGATGTTTCTTTTTTTTTTAAATGGCATTTCTTAGAGTAGAAAAGATTAGAAAGACAGGACTGTTTCTTTACTAATGATAATTAGTCAAAGAAAACTTAATGGAGTACCAGAAAATGATGTAATCCTGGAAGATGAGTCCCGGTCTTGGTGGCAGTTACTGTTTGTTGTTAAGTACCTTTTAGTCAGTGCTGGCTCAGAGGGACCCTCTGTTGGCCTCTAGGTTGGGAGGGACTAAGTAAACTGTAGCTACAATGGACCCAAGCAAAGCAAATCATTGTGACAATGGCCCAGGGCCAGGCGTGGCTTCCTTCTGTTGTACTCAAGTTAATAACTCAGAAAACAACAAGAAAGTCATTTATTCATTATCGAAAGCAGTTTATTCGTTTCAGAGATCCACGGGGCTTTAAAAATCTCATGAGAAAATTCCCATTTCATTTCCCCCCCACCCACCTTTTTACAGCCCCTTAGACTTTATTGGATTCCTACTGTGTGGAATCCTGAGCCTAGTTGCTGAAGTCACAAGGGTCCAAAAATGATGCAAACACTGTTCCTCCTTTCAGGAATCTTAGACTCCTGGTTGGTGAAAGGGGCATGAAAGGTGTGCTTATTTTAAGATGTGTCAAATATAAGAGGAAGAGGCATGTAGAGGAGAGGTGGTGGTGAACTGAGGAATGGAATTCCAGGAAAGCTTCCTGAAAATGAAACCTGGATGGGGAATGATGCATAAAACTCAGTAAGCCAGGAAGCAGAGAAGCAGAAGCAGCACTGAGGATAATGGGCCCAGATAACATAGAGCATGGTAGGTTCTGGGAAGTAACCAACTGCAGTGATGTGTGTTGCTGAACCATAAGAGGAGCAGGAAGAGCATTTTAATCCAAAGCGTCAGATTTGAGAGGCCCTTAGGTGACATTCGCCTGAATTGGGGTTTTTATTTTTATCTAAGTATCATCAGAGGTTGTTGAATTTAAATTATGGAGTAGAAATGGCTAGCTAATTATTTCAGATAGATAATTCTGAGATGACTGTAGGAGGAATTGAAGGTAGTTTATTTTTTCTATTTATCTTTTTGAATCCGTCTTCCATAACTCAGAAAACCGACTCCCAGGACAAACAGAAAAACCACTCCCTGCCCTAGAGTTGATCCTGACTCACAGCAACCGTCTAAGAGGGCGTAGAACCGCCCCCATGGCTTTCCCAGACTGAAACTCTTTACAAGAGGAGACAGCCTCATCTTTCTCCCCCGGAGTCACTGGTGGCTTTGAACTGCTGATCTTGCAGTTAGCATGCAGTGTCGACCCACCACACCACCAGGGCTCCTAGAGGCTCCTATAGTTATTTATTTTTATAGCTATTTTTATATATCGCCTAAAGAGATTACATATCAAGAAATATGTAAGAGCTGACCACAGCTCTGGATGATGGGATAGGGGGTGAGACAGGAAGAAGGTGTGATTCAAAGGTTTCCAATTAAGTGGTTGGCTGATGATGTCATACTGTTTGAGAGATGGTGAGGAAGGTGATAAATTCATTCCTCCTGTTCCCCAGAAGCAGAAATTAATCTGTCATATATTTCCATTTTGTGTTATAGATAATTTCATGGTAATTTTTCCACCCACTATTTGGCTGATGCTATAATTCTTAGATGCCTTCCTTGTTGTTTCATATGAAAAGTAAAACCTTTTTCATTTTTTATTTCTGCTTATGTCTATTTCTCTTTCCTCTTCTTTTTTCACACACCCAGGAAGAACCTAAGAAAGTTCGATTTGATTATGACTTATTCCTGCATCTTGAAGGCCATCCACCAGTGAATCACCTTCGCTGTGAAAAGTTAACTTTCAACAACCCCACCGAGGATTTTAGAAGAAAGTTGCTGAAGGCGGGAGGGGTAAGTGCTATACTGGGTACAATGTCCCCAGACAAAACTGGTCGACGTTTGTTAAGAAGTCCAGTAACGCTTTAGGAGAGCCAAAAGAGCTGAAGCACCTCAGGGATTTAACTGTGGACTAATGGTTTGCATTGCCTTATCTATTAGAAGGAATTGCATTAAAGTCTGTGCAGTTCAAGTTTATTTTGACAAGATTGAAAATAAATAAGCTAATGTGGGAGGGAACAAAACCCCTCAAAACTAACCTCCGCTAAGAACTCAAAACAAAAATGTGAAAAAGGAATAGTGCCTGAAGGAATAATATTTTCCATATTTATAGAACTTTGGGGTAAAGTTAAATGTCAAATTAAAATGCTTATCTAACAGAGTTAATGTTGTAAAATGTTTTACCATAACTTGATAGAAAAGCCATGCTCATTTCATATTCCATTTAAATTAATATTTTTTTTGGTTTTTGAATTATGTAAGCAAAGGATTGATTTTTCTCTTTAAAGGTTGAGGGAGCAGATGTTGGGTATTTTTGCCCAAGTGGTTTGTCTGGAGTGGAGAAAGATTTTTAAGGGGAGTTTCTTTCATACCTAAAGATAGGGAACGTTTGCACTTAAGTCAGCTGTGAAGATGAATGCTATTAACTGACCAAAGTCGATTTCAAATCTGTGTACATGGGTAATGCTCTTTACTCTGGGAGGCCCTGTGTTTTACATGCATTGGGGTTTGTTTTGCATGAATGAAATCGCAGTGTACAAGATGCTTAATTTCCCTGATAAATTTTACCCAAGGACTTCACTGAAAAGGGGAATTTTATAAAAGTCTTTAAAGAGTTATAGACAAGCACTTTAAGAACATCCAGAGAGCTATTAGCCCACTTATAAACACATTGTCTATCTATACCTTCATGTCAATGTTTTTGGTCATTTTAGATCCCGAGATTACTTTTTTCTCATTGGTTTAATTTCAGTTAGTGGTTTCCTACAGTGAGGGTTCATCACCTACTTCATATTTAAAGTTAAACATTTTTGCAACATAGTGTCAAAATATATAGCATATAGAAATGCATATTTTTATTATTACTTTATTATTATTATTTTTTGTGGGCATCACTGCCTCTGATGGTCGTGGGCGCTACCCAGTGCTGCTCCTGAGAGCCGCTGCTGGATTTGAACCGCCAAGCCCACGGGTTGAAGTTCCGCACTCAACAACTTACGCCACCGGGGCTCAGCCCCTATTACTTTATTATAGATAGAGAATATTTAACAAGTCAACCAGGTAATATTCTGCAAATACCACTTTTTACTCATGGAATTACAATTATACATTTTTAAAGGAGGGACTATTTTTTAAAAGTCTACCTTACATATTTTACCAGGCATAGTGCCAACTTTTAATTTAATTCTCAGTGTGACACAGTGGAATGGGTTTACAGTATTTCTCTTTTATAATTAATAAAGTTGGGCCCAAGAAGGATAGATAAGGTGACAATGCTAGTTAAATGGTAGAGTGAGGTTAAAACCCATGTCTTGAAAAGTTCAAAATCCTCTTGTGCTTTCCTGTTCTGTTCTGCTGGATTCCTATTCCCTCAGCTGGATGAATAATACATATATTTGAAGCATTGCCAGTATTTCCCCCCACATTTTATTTACACAATGCTGTATATCAGTAGACTATGGGCTAAGTAGATATTGATAGGCCAACTTCAGAAATGAACCACCATTTATAATATTCTCTGTGAAAGTGCACCTTCCTGAAGAAATGTGCTTTTGTCATATAGCTTATGTTAAAGTTAGGAACTTCATATATATTTAAAGGAAGCTATTTTAAACCTTTTTTGTTGTTGTTGTCTGCAGTTAACAAGTACATATTGTAGATGGTATGTGGTATGATTGTGCCTTTTAGCAATCATCTGGTCCCTTTGAAATCCTGATTATTTCCATTTCCTTCTCTCTCTCTCTCTCTCTCTCTCTCTCTCTTTCTCTCTCTCTCTTTTTTGTGAAGTGAATTTTGCCCTTCTGTCAACGGATGTCCTTGGGCAGGTTGTTCAGGTTGTGTGTGTGTGTGTGTGTTTAGAATATATTGTAGAACTCAAGTATGTCAGGCTTCTGGTAAGGGTAGTAGGAAAAAGTAAATATGGCACAAAAACTTTTTAAAGGAACATCTTAGTCCAAAGGTCCTCCGGCGCCGATTGAGTGAGGGAGAAGTGGTCGGTGTGTTGATAACGGGACAGAGTGCAGCACCACTTCCTGATAAATTCTCCAGTACATTTCTTGTCTTTCGCTCAACTCACCCCGTTATCTTAGAATTATCCTCCTTGACTTCTGACTTTCCTTCTTTGGTGTTTAAGTGCTGTCTGAAGGCTGCAGATACATTCTTATTAGGCTTATATGTTCCTTGACAGCTCATAATAATAAGTTGGGATGTGAAATACTCAAGTACATCAGCTCTTTGGCGTTTTATAATCTTTCCAGTGGAATGAGGTTAATGAATTCTGCAATAAAATGAGTGTTTGGAATTGTATTCTAATAGGCATTAAATTGATAATCTATATTAATAAACATAATCATCCTATAAATTCTGTCCAGTTTTCATGGGAAGGTAAAAATAGGTTTCTATAAAGAGGTGAAGAAAACAACCAAATCATCTAATAAACATTTTTTAATTTTTACTTACTTGTTTTACTATCTTGTGTTTTATTCCCGATTGCTGAGCACAAATCACCCTGCTAGTATTAATGCAGTCTATCCTGTTCTTACTAATTAATAAGCAATTTTGATTTTATTATTTTTTAGCTTTATTTTGTTTTATTTTTTAAATTAAATATCATTTTATTGTTGGCTCATACATCGTTTTTCACAATGCATAAATACATATACTGTGCCAAGCACCTTTGCATGTCTGCTGCTGTTTTTCTCCAAATATCCGCTTTTCCACTTGAGCCTCTAATATCAGCTTCCCATCCTTTTCCCTATTTCCCTGCTCTCCCTTCCTCACCAACCCTCAGTACTTTATAGATTATTATTGTTCAATCTTATCTTACACTGTCCAACCTCTCCCCCAGCCCATTCCTTTGATGACTGTCCTCCAGATAGAAGGTTGTGTGTATATCCTTGCAGTTGGTTCTGTCTTTCTACCCCACCTCCTCTCCACTCATCCAGTAGCTTCAATCTCACCACTGGCCCCAAGGGGCTCATCTGTCCTGGGTTCCCCATATCTCCAGCTCCCCTCTCTACCAGTGTACCTTCTCCAGTCCAGCTGAATTTGTAAGTTAGAGTTGGGACCATGATAGTTGAGGGGAGGAAGCCTTCAGTAACTAGAGGAAAGTTGTATGCATCATCACTGCCTCACTGAATCTTGACTGGTCTGTTTCCTCCCTGTGACTCCCCTGTAAGGGGCTGGTCAATTACCCACCAATAGGCCTTAGGTCCCCACCCTGCTCTCCCCCTCATTCTTTTATTTTTTAATTAAAAATCATTTTATTAGGGGTTCGTACATCGTTTTTCACAATACATAAATAAACATACTGTGCCAAGCACCTTCACACGTCTGCTGCTGTCATCACTCCAAACATCCGTCTTTTCCCTTGAGACCTTGGTATCGACTTTCCCATCCTTTCCCCTCTTCCCCTGCTCTCCCTTCCCCATCAACCCTCAATACTTTATAAATTATTATTGTTCTGTCATATCCTACACTGCCCGACACCTCCCTCAACCCACTCCTTTGACGCCCGTCCTCCAGATAGGAGGTTATGTAGATCCTTGCAGTTGGTTCCGTTGATTTTATTCTTATGCTTAGAACTGTGTAAACTGTCTTTTTAGGGAACCAATTGTTTAGGTGGGAGAGTGAGTGTTCCATGCAGCTAGCTCACCTTGACATATTTAATATGAATGTGAATGTTCTTCATTTAAGGGGGTGGGGCTGGGGGAGGATGAATTGGGTAATGATGAAGAGCAGCTGCAGTCTAGTGACTATTTTGGCTGTTATTCCTTCCAATTTTTTTCTTTTTTTTTTCTTTTTAAGCTAGGAAGGGACTTCAAAAAGATGGTGGAAAAATGAAATCAAAAGATGGTGAAGTTTATCCATGAACTTTTGGGAGCCCCCTTGTACATAATAACCCTATTGAAAGTTGAACAAATTGGACTTCACTTTTCAAGATCTCAATAAGATGGTGGTTAAAAGCTGGCAGTATCTTAGAAAAATTTTGCTTTTTCCAATTCTTATAAGGAAAGTATGCTGAAGGGTTTTTTGCCAGGATAATTTTGAAATTTTCATAGTATCAGAGATCTGTGGCTTTGTGACTTTGTTTTTTTGTCATTAGCACTTTCTTCTTTTCACTGAATTTCATTTTTTTGTTGTTGTTGTTGCTGATGCGACTCTTTTTCTAGATGGGTTCATTGGAATCTTGATGTACTTTCCCGTTGGGAAAAATATGCCATGCACTCTTCTATTGAATAACTACATAATAGAATAAGTCTCATTTGTGTGTGTGTGGGCATCACTGCCTCTGGTGGTCGTGGGCGCTACCCAGTGCCGCTCTTGAGAGCCTCCGCTGGATTTGAACCGCCACGCCTGCGGGTTGCAGTCCCACACCCAACAACTTACGCCACCGGGGCTCAGCCCTAAAGTCTCCTTTTAAAACAAAAAGCCAACAACAAAACTCAAAACATGAATTTCTATGGACGGGACACATTTGGATATTAGGCATTATTTTTTTCAGACTGTTATGAGTCAGTAACCAGAATGGTATCATTTATACAGCCTGGAGGACATTTCCTCCGCGTTAGCGATCTCACTGAAGTTTGCTGGGAGATTGATTTAGATACAGCTCAAGCCCATGTTCAAAGACCTTCTGTCAGGAAAAGACAGAAGGCGGAGATTTGAGAATGGGAAAGAATGAAGCAAGAGTTTCTGGGACAGGATTTATTTTCCTTTTTTATTTTTTAATTCCTTGTGAAACAAATGGTTGTTAGATCTCTTGTGAGAGATATGCCGATGTCCTTGGCTCTGCCCGAGAAAGAATTCACTCCCAAGCCTGGCTTGTGATCCAAGTGAGCTTATAAGAATAGAAGCTATTTCAGGTTCTACAGCAAATGGAACACAAGCCAGACTGGGTCCACCTCACCATCGTAGGACTGCAGCCTGGCTGCGCTACCTTGTGTAGCAGTCACATGGACAGAGAGCAGCATAGCAAAACCTCTAACCTTTTCTAGGGTCTGGTTGGGAGGTGTGGTCAACAATACTGGTCAAGCCCATTGGCTAGATCAAATTCACCTGGTTTAGATAGGCTAATCCAGGTGCAAAGCCCACCTATATGTGCTAACCCTTCCTGGTCGGAAGATCGAACCTCTGAGCATGCGTAATGAATACCCCAGGCTCTATGCTAGGCTTACCTAACAGGAAAACAGTATTGAGGGCAAATCTTTATAAAATCTATTTGTTTTTGAGTTTTGAGCAAAAATCTCCCCAGGAGAAATAACCTTCTCTCCTGGGATATTTCTTTTTGTTTCTCATTTTAAGAAATTGAGAGAATGAGTCCTTTTTGAATGATAGATTTTCCAGTTGTGTTCATCAGATCGCCAAGATTTTAAGAAGTCCTGGTGATCACAGTAAGATGATACATGAATTTCTTTATTCGATTGGTCACTCTCCTAAGACTGGAGTTAAGCCATACTGAAAAACAGCATAGAAGGTTTGGCCATTTTTCACTTCAAGATGCTGAATTGACAGAAGGTGAGTTTTGCTTCAGGGAATTGGCTGTTTTTATTTAATTTTTGTAGGTAATTCGAGGGAGAGCTTTAAGAAGTGGTAAAATCCCATTCTCTGTCAATTCCATTTTTCCATGAACTTTTTGGAGTCCTTCTTATAAACAAGAGTGAGACTCACTGGTCCACTAATTTGCCTGTCAGGAATTCTTGTTGGGAAGGAGTATGGAAAAATTGGAAGAGTTTTGCAGTCAAACATCTTTGGGTAAGAAACCTCTCTCTCTCTCTCTCTCTCTCTCTCTCATCTTATTCCTGGTTCACCAGAGAAGTTAGTGCCTCTTTTGGTAATCAGTGCATCAGCTGTGAAACGGACAGGAAGGTGTTTTCACAGAAGGAATGTGTATCCATGGTGTGTGATACTTAAGACATCCTTCCAGCCTGTTTTCATTTCCCTTGAGTACCAGTTTAGAAGATCAGCACACACTTACCCCCCTGCCACAGAGTGGACTCTGACCCATAACAGTGTTGAAAGACAGAGAATACTTGCTCTATGGGTTTTTTGAAGCTGTGCATCTTAACAGGAGCAGAAGTCTCTTTTACAGGGGCTGCTAAATTCTAATGGACATCAACCTTGTAGTTCGCATTTCAACATTTCATCAACAAATGTTTCCTCACCTTTGCATCAAGGCCTTAAAGATAGAATATGAAAAGGTTGTATAGAGCTGTTTGGGTGATTCTAGAGTTAGTCACTGGAAAACATAATTAGTATCAATTAGTGTGACCAGCAAATTGGTCTCCTGCGTTCCATTTAAAGAAGATTATGGCATGATATCTTTCTTCAAGTAATTTGCACTCTGACCATCCAGACTTTGCTGCTAACTCCCTGTCTTTTGTGGAGGTTGGTTTTAAGATCCAGCATATTCAAGACTTCTCAAAGCTACTTGTGTCTTTGTAGTCATGACTTGTGTCTTTGTAGTCATGTCGTCGACATGAAGAAGGCCAAATGAAGCGTGGCGCTTTGGAGTAATGAGTTTATTTTACAGCTACTCTCCCTCCCCCCACTTCCCCTGGAAATCAAGTGGTTTGCTTTGGTTCTGTCCCTTTTTAAAAAATGGTTTTAGTGGAATGGCTGAAGGGGGTTATTTTTCCTCATTTCTTTTCTTCCTTCCTTCTTTTTTGCCCTTTCTTTCTTCCTTTCCTCGGTTAAATAAAGCAAAGTGTAAACATGTTATTCCATCTATTTCTGAACCATTGGCAAGCAGTTAATTTTG
Source organism: Nesogale talazaci (assembly GCA_004026705.1). Lineage (NCBI taxonomy): Eukaryota > Metazoa > Chordata > Mammalia > Afrosoricida > Tenrecidae > Nesogale > Nesogale talazaci. Next base: position 163,766 of record PVJH01000505.1, on the reverse strand, counting down.
AGGGCTGGAAATTAAAGCTAACCGTGGCAGTTGTTAAAACTAGGGTTTCCACAGGCAGAAATCCAATTCTCTTCAGACACCACCTGTTTCAATAGGACATTTCAGATGCCCGTTTGGCAAGGTTCGCGGAAGACGATAGGGGAGCCTGCTTTCCCGCTGGATACAGTCGGAGCACAATGCAGTTCTGTTTCTCAGAGTGACAGTTCCATTACATATGATCTGTTTTCGCAAGGAATACATTGGAATCCGTTTCATACACTGCTTTTCATGGACTGGGATTCAAGCCCCCCCAGCCATCCCAGGTTTGGGATGTGAAAGTGCCAAAGGGCTCTTGGGCGAAGGAGCGTTCCCCGCACGCATGTGTGCTGCACCAGCAGCTCCTTCTATAACAGGGCACCGATTTCCTTTTGTGTGAGCGCTCAGAACATTTTTCTCTGAACCTCAGAACTGTCAGATCACATTCTCCTTCCCTCATTTTTTTGAACAGGTAAATGCACGCTGGATACAAAGGGCATGCAAGGCTAGGCGAGTCTCTGGGTGACCACCACCGATGCTGTGGCGGACATAATTCTCAGCGCGCACAGACGAGTGTGTTTGTGGGATAGATTCCGCAGTCGAGAATTGTGGCTCCGAAGCCAAGTGGAGCTTAAATTTTGATAGGCGTTTACAAATTGCCCTCCGAAGGGGTTGTGCCACTCTGCCTGCTCCAATCAGGCGTGGGAGTTCCTGGATCCCCACACAGAGATCGATTAAATGTCCTCCCCACCAATCTGATGAGTGAAAAATGGCATCTCCTTTTACATCCACATTTCCCTTATGAGTGGTGATGAGCATCTTTTCGTGTTTAAAAGCCATTTCCATTTGCTTCCAGAGACCGCATGTTAGCGCACTCGAAATTGGAACTAGCCTAAGTGTCTCGGTTTCAACTTAAATTTATGAGTTCTCTTCTCTCACACTTGCATTTGGAAAGGTTACAAAAAGATACCAGCACCTCTGACCAACGCCCGTGTTTGCAGGCTTTCTTCCGACATGTAACTAATGACGGTGGCAGGAACGGATTTGTCAGGACGGTGGCTTCTGGAGATGGAGTGGCTTTTGTGGCGTGCTCATCTCCACAGTGCCCAAATTGATCGCTGGCTGCTTTTTAAAGCGACTCAAAGAAAATCAGGCCGAGAAGATTATTTCCGGGGCTGTCAACTGGGCAGGCTCATTGAGCGTGGGGATGCTTGTTTGGGGCGAGGGGTGTTCTTTGGGCTGTTGAGATTCCCTAATAAGATATCATTCTGTAATCGTCTGCCTCCAAAGAGAGTAGGATGCTGAAGCTTGGCCGAAGCATTGATAAAGGTGCTTCATTTAAATAAATGTAAGATCGAGAAAACAGCCTTCTCTTTTTGGTGCGTTCTCAGAGGTTGGGTTAAGTTTCTGTCATTTTTTTAATATTGTCTTCTCTTTCCTGCTATCTGTGGCCTTTTCTGGCCCCACAAGCCTGGAAAATTAAATCATGAACGTGGGACATGTGTGGAAGTGACAAATAGAATGTCAAATTGGTGACCCTTAATTCCAAACATAACAACGATTTCATAAATTCTTCCAAGGAAAGTATGGTCACAAGAGAGAAATCATGCCACTCAGTGTGGTTAGGGCCCTGGGGCGGGGGGGGGGGGGCGCAAGGGGAGGTTAATCCCTTCTGAAAACCACACCAGTTGCTTGCAGGGCAGTTACAAATTTTTAAAAATACACAAAAATATACTTGTGGTATAAACACCTTTCCTTCCCAGTTATATATTTATTTACCTTTAAGTAGAGGGAAGAGAACAGGGACACACTTCTCAAACTGAAGTGCGAATACTCTTCTTGTGTTAGTTGAGCAAAGGCTAAAATTGAAAACTAAATGAGACTGGTTGATGTCTCAGAATAGAGAGTGAACTCAGAGAAGCTGTGCTGAGTTCAGCTATCAATTATAGAAGAGTTGCTTCTTTTCTCAGCAGACCTGTCAGGAGGAGCACTTCAGCTCTTCATAAAGACTCCTTCATTGAGTCACGAGAAGGAATTGTGTCCTTTCCAAAAGAGAGCCCATACAATGCCACCCCAATCAAATAACAAGTGAATAGTAATTGGGGAAAAGAGAGAAATGAATGTACTATCCAAATAAATAAAGAATAATTATTTATCGTTTGAAATTCCCAAATACAACTATCGAAAATGGTAGGTTCAGATTTTCTCTCCCTTGTTGGCTTTTGCCAACTGCTGCTGCACTGATTCTGAGTCACAGTGTCCCTGTTTGGGGTTTCTGTAACTGTCAGTCTTTACAGGGGTAGGCAGCCTTGTGTTTGACACCGAGTGCTCAGTGGATTTGAACCACCGACCTTGTAGTTAGCAGTCCAACACTTGCCTGACAGCACCAATGATGCTAGTTTCCATCAGGCACCTGTGTGAGAGCTTACAGACAAAGTTTGTCTTCATATAGCCGGGTCTTGCTACTAGCATGGCAATGAAGTCACTTGTTTATTTTGGCTTTCCCCATCAGATTATTTCATACTCTGGGTAATGATAACTAAAACTAGTTCTAGGGGTAGTTATAAGAAAACTAGGCACTGATTAATATCTAAAGGGTGACCTCTTAAATAAACTTCAAGGCTTAAAAACAGATACTTGTATTTCATTTTGGGAAAATGGGAATGGATGGTAGGTGGTTTAATGTGGTAAACCTTTTTTTGGCTCACAGGGCACGACCATGATGTAATTGAATGTTTGCTTTGAAATTTGAAGGCATTGAATCAGTTCTTGGCTCTGCTCCTAATATACATGAGGATTTCAGTTGTTGTTAATGCTAAAATAATCAGTGTTCCTGCTTTGCTGGTGCGATTGTTAAATACATCGTGGTACAGAGTTAAGCAGTAAATAAATAATTGTTCTATTTACTGAATTAACATGCTTTCTGCAGGTGTATGTTATGCTTTGGATTAAACTATTTTGTTATTTGGAGCGATCGAAATCACAGGTTTCTCTCAAAGTGGTTAGAATTATGGCAGGGTACTGGAATGATTGATTTTATTAAGAATGACTCTTATTTCCTGATTCTAATAAATATGTGCCAACTTTAGAAGATTTAGAAAATCTTTTTAGAAAAGCCAAAAGAAGAAAATAGTTCTCTCTAGAAATGATAATCAATTAACTGTCTTTTGCATGTTTTTTGGAGGTAAGAGTCAAATGAGTGTTTATATTTACACCTCTTATGTTGAACGTCAATTGCATAGGTTTTTAACTATCCAACTCACTTTATTTTTATTCTTCAAAACATGTCCTCACACACCAGAAGACTGGTGCAAACATTTTGATTGTTTGGAGAGAGCTTACCAGGAATGTATGTGGTGTGTGCATGTGCACAGGCACATTTTCGCCACTATATTTCCAAAGGTTTTATATTACTCTAAATAGAAATTTAGCCCTTCTTAAGAACTCCGCATTCCTCCTGTCCCTCTGTCCCTGATAATCATTAATAAACTTTTGTGTCTTCTTCTTCTTGTTCTTTCTAGATATATCATCTAATTGAGATCTTAAAATTTTACCCATCTGAATCTGATTTATTTCAGCATAAGTTTCTCAGAATTCAGTCATGTTGTAGCATACACCAGCACAATGGACTAATAGCCCATTCAATGTATTCCTCAACGTATTCCTTACCGTTTGCTTATCTACTTGTTGCTAGAGATATGGGTGATACCTATCATTTGGCTAAAATGAATAATGCTTCACTAAATATTGGTATACGGATATCTGTTTGAGTTCATATTTTCAATTCCTACATTAGATATATGGTTAGCAAATAGTTTGCTCTTATTGTATAGGTTGTCTTTTAAAAAATAGCCTATAATTTTCTGCATTTTGTTTGTGAAAATATACACAGCGTTCACTAATTCAACACAGTCTACATGTATGTACCTTTAGTGCAATGGAGTACATTATTTCAGTAGTGCAACCATTATTGCCTCCCGAGTTGCCCATTTTATGCCCATTTTACAGGAAAACCCTAAATGTGGATGAGTTCTGTTCCTGTCTTTAAGAATACATGGGTGATGTGACAAAGTAATAATGGTTTGTAGATTATCAAGGGTTCATGAGCGAGGGGGGGAGCAGTGAGGGAGGGGGAAGATGAGGAGCCAGTCCCAAGGGCTCAAATAAAAAGCAAATGTTTTGAGAATGAGGAGGGCAGCAGATGTATAGATGTACTTGTCATACGATAGATATATTTATGGATTGTTCAAAGAGGTATATCAGCCCCCCAAAAAATGATTTTTTAAAAGCATGAAATAGGAAGAAGTTCAATTAAATAACGAGAACATCCAAAAAAAAGAAGAAGAAGAAGAAGAAGAATAGGTGTGTAAGAACAGGCAATGCAAGTCTTATTTAGATGCCATGTTTTAGTGGAAGAGAGGAGCCCTGGTGATAAGAGTGGCTATGGATTTGATTGTGATAGCTCGGTTAGCCGTTGAAAACCACCAGCAGCCCCAAGGGAGAAAGACTGATCTTTCTACTTCAGTAAATAGTTACAGTCTTGGAAACACCCAGGGAGTCATTGAGAGTCAGCACTGACTCGATCACAGTGAGTTTTGTATGGTTTCAGTGCTGTGAGAAGGAAGCATCCTGGTGCAATGGGTTGAATGCTGGGCTGTGATGGCCAAGGTTGGTGCAGTGCAAACCCATCCACCACTCCACAGGCAGAGGATGAGGCTGCCTGTTTCCGTAAGGACTGACAGGTGTGGAAACCCTAAGGGGAGTGTGCCCTATAGGGCTTTTGTCTTCAGCACACGTTTTTCACAACTCTGGTTAATTTATTTGCAGGTATATTCTTTTAGATTCCTTTGTACATGAAATGGTCTCCCTAATTTCCATTTGAGATTTTGTATTTCTAGGGTACAGAAATTCCATTAGTTTGATTTCTTTTTTTATTCATTCACTTTTTTAAAAAAACATTGTAACCTGTAAGTTTGCCAAATTTCCCTCTTGGATCTAGAAATTTTCCTGCAGGTCTCTTCACTATCTAGCTAGGTCCTTTGACAAATAAACTATTTAATTTGGGTGACACCTATTCACTGCCACTGAGATGTGTCCAACTTACAGAGAACCTATATAAGATTTCTGGGCAAATAACTAACCTCTATGAGCCCGCCTCCCACTTGTAAATTGAGACATTGAAGCATGTACTGAGATCTAAGTACCATGAAGATGACTTAAGCGCATGCACAAAAATGTTCGTACAGTGTATTAAATGGGGAAAGCCCAGTAGTACTTTTTAAATTAACAGTAAAACATTAGATTCTGTGCTTATTTTCATGGTTATACAATGTGCAAATAGTATATGTTTGTAGATGGAAAGATTCTTTTATATGTTAAACCAATGCTCCACAGTGGCCAAGACTGCCTTCCTAGGATAGGGTGCTGTACTGCAATGATACAGGGACATTGGGAAAAAAAAAAAGCAGATGCCTATACTTTAGCCTGAATTATGGGCTATAGTTTAAAAGTTTTCAATTGCCAGTGGGGAACTGGGTAGTTGGGTTTTGTTTTTCCTATAAGAGAGCAGTAGCCTGAGTAATTGTCGGAACCTATGAATTAAACAGTAAATGTTGCAGGGTAGTGAACTGAGGCATCAAATGCTGATAGAGTTGTTGAGTCAGCAGTAGCTGAGTCAGCATTTGGAGGCACTTCCTTGTATACTCTTTCTTCCTAACAGAGAAAGGCTAGTTTTCTTTTAAAACACGCAAGTAAAAGAAGTTGAACAGTTAAAAGTAAAACAAATCCCCAGGGGTCCTCCTCTTAGTTGCCACTAAAAATCCCCCAAACAACTCAGGCTCACCGCCATCAAGTCAATTCCAACTTACAGGGCCCCTATCGGACAGACTGGAACCAACTTCCCCGGTGGGTGTCCAAGACAGTAAGTCTTTCTGGTAGGAGTAAAAAGCCTCTTTTTTTCCGAGTAGAGTAGCTGGCGGTTTTGAACTGCTGACCTTGCAGCAAGCAGTTAATGGTGTAACCACCACACCGGCAGGTCTCCTCTCTGTTGCCTTAGGCCCTGCAGTACAGCATTGTGTGAGGTTTCATCCTGAAGACAAGCGGGGAGCACTCCCAGATTGGAACCAGAGGCACAGAATTCACTTCTCACGGCGAGAGCATAAAACATTATCCTTTTGTTTTTTACTTTCACTGACTGAGGCGCTTTGTAAAAGATAGATTGTGGTCTTGTTTCTGAAAACTCAATTTGGAGAAATTGTGGTTCCGAAATTCCCCACCCCATCTCACCCACACTCTTTCTTAAGCCAGCATCCTTTTACCTGTGGGAATGACTTATGAATCCATTTTCCCTAAATCAAAGGAAAGCAAAATTTTAATTTTGGAGGCTTTTTTTTTAAAGCACACCTACAAGGATAGACATAAATTTAGAAATGCTTTCCCCTGGCTTTAACAGAATATGATGATTAAGTCTCTAATAAGTCAACACATATCTATTCGCTCTGTCAGTTTCTGAGAGAAGAGATGCAAGTACATCGTGAAACCATGGGGAGCCTTTGAGGTGCTTCGAAGATTTTCTACTTGGTTGGAAAGTAGGATGATCATAACTGATGGCAAAGGCTGCCTCGCCACCTCTTTCTGAAGTGGGGCTGCAGCGTTGGCCTCTTGATATATTTATGTCTCTCTCCCCCTGCCATCTCACATGTGTGTGATCTGAAAATGTTGTAGGGAATTTGAATCTAGGACAGGTACAAGAGGCTCAGGAAATCCAAGATGCTTTTCAAAATATTTTTGTTTCAGAGTGCAATTCTTACAGAAAAGTGACTTCTCTTGGTTTTAGGCTTAGTGTTTACCTCATTCAGACAAAATATAAGTTCTTTTTATTTTTAAATGTTTGCGCACCTAATGTGGGCCACTTGTGAGCTCAATGTGGTGGGCTGTAAAGTAGTGAATATTTGAGGTTTTATTTTCTACAAATCTTTAACACTCCATCACTTTTCAGGGGATAAGAAACCTTTTTCTCTGAAGCCTAAAACAACCCAGGTCAAGTCCTTTTTTTTCTTCTACAGCAAGTATGAAAACAAACCAAATTCCTACCTGTCAGTTCAGACTGCCCTGGTTTACTTTTAAGAGAAAAATCTGTAGTGTGTAAGGCATCAGCTTCACAGTGGGGTGCAAGAAATGCTACAATTTTGTCTCCATCCCACTCCAAGCGGGTTCAGAGAGGGCCCTATCCTCTATGATTTTGTTTGTTTTTGTGCTTTGATTTTGTGTGTGGTTTAGGAATGCAACCCCATTTAGGCTTCTTGAAAGCAAACCTCTGCTTTTCTTCGTGGAAAAGGGTGGTTTATCTGACAAGCCTGATTTGTATGTGGAAGCCCTGGTGTCTCTGGAACAGTGCTTGGATTCCTCTGTCAGAGGGTGGTGCACCTTCTTTCAGGAAGCGAGGAGCCCTTGGAGAAAAGCCAGTGGAGGAGGTCCCACAGGCTAACAACCCGTCTTGGATGCCCACTTTCCCCCCACCTCCTGATTTAAGTGCCCTTTCAAGGCCTCTGTGCATGGATTAAGACTCAGGCTTTCCCAAATACCTATTCATTTATGTTTACATTAAATGTTGTTCATTCCTTTTACATATGCAGAATGGTCTAGTTTTATTTACCAATTGTTTTTGAGTACCTATCAGGCACTTTATCAGGCACTTTAAAAAAGTCTTCTCTCCCCCCACATCATTGTTTCATGATGTTGGAATTTTTGAAACTTTTCAAGTCTGCGATATTAATGACACTGTTGAATAAAATCCACAAACCTATTGCTAAATGACTTTTCTTTGAAACAAGCATGAATATGGGTCTCTTCTCTTTGGTTAACTAGATAGGTAACTGTTTTCTACATTTCTTGGCACAGACTAGCAAGCACTTACCGCACTGCATCAGCTTGATCAAATGTCTCAACTGGTATTCCATCAATTTCTGGAGCCTTGATTCTATACAATCTTGTTGAATGGTTGGATATTGACTAATTCATTGTAACGCATCTACTCTGTGTATTCCATCTTCCCCTGGCACTTTCTGCTTCATTCAGTATCTTGTCCATGGAATCCTTCTATATTGAAACTCCAGCCTTGAACTTTTTCCTTCAATTCTTTCAACTTGAGAAATTGAGGGCATGTACTTTCCATTCCAGATCTTTGCATATCTCATTATTATACTTTCTCTTTTTTTACCTGCCCATCAAAATCTTGTGTTTAAATCTTCCCCCTCCCCCTTTAATTTTATCTACACTTAAATCCAGGAGCAAGTTTCAGAGTCTTTTCTGAGATCCATTTGAGTCTTCCCCCCACCCCCATCCCCACACCCCTGCTCCCAAATGATTTCTCTTCAGAGATGATGTGTTTGATATCACACAATCCCTCTGGCCTTTGACCTATGTGTTCAGTATGTCAGATCAATTTATGATACGGTTTTCAAATCTTGGTAGGATATATTCAAAGTCAAACTTTGGATCTTGTGTGGACTTGTTTGAATGTTCTCAACTTATGAGCAGTTGGTGGTCTCTGCAGTTCATCTCAGTGTTCTTTTGAGTGAAGATGCTGGGTGTCTTCTTCATCCCTGACATACATGTCGTCTGTTTGGTTTCCATGTGCTTCATTCCTGGGTGCCCACATGTATAGTCATTGTTTCTGTTGTTGTAAAAGGTGTGCATTGAAACTGCTGTTTCGTGTTGTTGTGGTGAGGTGCTATCTTGAATTAGTTTTGACTCACCACTACCCTGTGTGCAATGTGAAACACTCCCCAGTCCTGCCCATCCTCACAGCTCTTCTTATATTTATGAGCCCATTGTTGACACCAGTGTGCCAGTTCACCATGTCATGGGCATTGCTTTCCTTTTTTGCCCCTCTGTTTTGCCAAGCATGATGTCCTTCTCCAGGGACGTGTCCCTCCTGATCACATGTCCAAAGCATGTGAGATGAAGTCTCACAATCCTTGCTTCCAAGAGATATTTTGACTGTACTTCCAAGATAGAGTTCTTATTCTTTTGGCACTCCATGGTACTTGAAATATACTTTATGAGTACCATAATTCACATGCATCACTACTTCTTCAGTCTTCCTTATTCAGAGTCCAGATTTCACATGTGTGTAAAGCAACTGAAAATGCCATGGCTTGGGCCAGGTGCACCTGAGCCCTTAAAGTATCTTCCTTGCTTTTCAGCATATTAAGTATGTCTTGTGCAGCAGACTTACCCAGTGAAATCTCTTGCTTGGTCTATTGACTGTTTCCATGAACATTGCTTCTGGGACCTCCCCTTCCCCGCTAATAAAATCATTGACAACTTCAATCTCTTCTCTTGTTTATCATGATTGGTTCAGTTATGAGGCTCTGGGTTTTCTTTACCTTGCATAGGTCTTAGGTGTTGCAAAATTTTGTCATGCCATCTCCCATGTCATTTCTATCACCAGGTCCATATTTTTAAGTCCTGGTCTTTCCTCTTTGATTCTCCATTGTGCATTCCAGTGACTTTTAATTGTTATTGAGCTTTGATTGAATTTTAGATTGCAGATGTTATTGAAGATCTGTAATTTCTGCATCTTTGGCATTAGTGGCTGGTGTATAAATGTGAATAATAGTCTTTGTAAAAGTGGCATAGGAAAAGTGTCTGATCTTCCACTTTCTAAGGGTGAAGGTGGATCCAGATCAGCAGCCTGAGGTTGATCCTATGAGGGAGTGGTCAGGCACTCCTCCACACTCACCTTTTTTCTTTTTTAATACCAACTCTGACACTTTGCCTCTCCTATGGCATTCTCTACTTCTCTGTAATGTTTGATCATCCATTGCAACCGCCACCCCAAAGTCACAGAAAGATGATGAGGTTTAATATTTATGAGATTTAATAGAAATGACGGAGTTTTTTAGCTGAGTAGTGTAGGATGTAGGATTTGTAATGATTCAAGACCATACCGAACACTACCGTCAAACAGATTCTTAATCCATAGCAGCCCTACAGGAACAACGTAGAACTGCCCTTTTGGGTTTCTGACTTGACAAATTTACAGGAGTAGAGAGCCTCATCTTCTCTTTAAGGAGCTGGCTGGTGGGGTCCAACTGCTAATGTTGTGGTTTAGTAGCTCAATGTGTAACCCACCAGTAAGTTCAAATGTACCAACAATTGTGAGGATCGGGCAGTTTTGTTCTGTTGTACATACGGCTACAGTGAGTTGGAACAGTGAGTGACTCAAGATAAAGTTCATCCATTAGCACAACTCAGTTGTACACATTTTTGGTTTTTGGTTTCTTAATTGCTGGGTTCTATGGCCTCTTGGTTTCTGTCCTTCTCAGGCAAGTGTTGCAAAGCTCTTTCAGCTCTCCAGCTAGGTGCCCAGAGGCACTATTCCCTAGCAGGCCCCATTCGGTCAAGTGCTCAGAGGCACTCCATCCTGCCATCGCTGCCTGCCTATGGCACCTTTGGCACTCACTGGTCCAGAAATTCCATCACCCCATCTCCTGCTGGTCTCCTGAAGGTATCTCCTGCTTCTCGCCTTTTATCTCTGATGTTAGCAACTCTGGCTTGCTGGCTTGTTCACTTGTTTTCCCTTGCACTCTTCTCAGCACAAGGATCCTGCATTCAAGGGATGTACTCTGCCTCCAGCTTTTAAAAACCAACGAAGTCCCATGTTTGGGTTTTATAGACCTTCTTTGCATGGGTTTATCACCCACATGAGTGCTATGCACCATATTTATACTGTTAGCAAGATATCCAAGCCCATGGTGGGACACACACCTCATTTTTGCTTCACCCCGCTCTGTTTTTTCTCACAACAAATCAATCCCCACTCATAGTGACCCAGTAGAACTCTTCACGGGAGTGGGAACCCATCTTTCTCTCAGAGTGCCTTTAACTGCAGACCTTGTGGATAACAGCCTGATACATCATTAGTGAGTCCCAAGGGCTCCATGGGAGTTGCAAAGACAGCCTAGAAAGGATAGATCTAGAAATGTATTCTTTAGACAGGGAATGCAACACTGTTCTTCTTCAATTTGTCATTCTCAGTAGCTCTGACTGTGTGATCCAGAAGGGTCAAGACCTTCCCATCTCAGCCCACTAATGCTTAGGATAACGACTGACACCTGGTTTTCCTAGATTGAAACTTGGTACTTTCTCCATTCCACTTCTTAGTGCATCAATGAAGCTGTTTCCTCTGATTTTGTGCCATGCCCCATTAGCCACTAGCCACTCCTACTGAAAGAGGACGCTTTCTGCTCCCATACAGACCTGCCATCTCAGAATGCACAGGGGCCGTTCTACCTTGTCCTGTGGGCTTGCTGGGAGTCCGGATCGATTGGGTGGCAGCGAGAAGACTTGCTTCATTCCCATTGTCCAGCTTGACTATGCTTTGACGAAGTACCTCTTTCCCATTCAAAAGTTTTGAGTGCCTTCCAAATTTCGGGACTCATTTTCTGACAGTGTATCGGTGTTTTCCTCATAATGCATGCAGGGTTTTTTGGGCTAATTATTTTATAAATAGATCACCAAAGGTTCCTTAGTTGGTCTTTATATTAAAATTCTGCTAAATATCTATCCGTCATTGGTGGTATTTCTAGTATTTAAAATAATGATGGTCGTAGCTTCCAGGACCACAGGAACCAGGCAAGCCACCATGGGTATATGACAAACTGGCAGGCAGAAGGTGCCAGTGAAATCAAATCCATGGCTCATGATCCAGTTCGTACTCCCTATGATGCCCTCGCTGCCCCTGGTCAATTCTTTTCCATAACAAGCCTAGAGGATAGGGTAGAACTGTCCCTTAGGTTTCTAAGACTTTAAGTGTTTACTGAGGCAACCCATGTCATCTTCCTCCTGCCCAGCAACTGGGCCCCTTGAACTACGGTACATTACCATTTCCTAAGCCTTAGATCCAGTTCAGATTAAAAAAAATCTCTGAATAGCATCCTTTATTGATAGCATAATCTATGTTATTCTCCTTCAATTGGTCTCTCTTTGATTTTCATGAGTCTTTTTTTTTTTAATTAAAAGATTTCAGGCCACTGATGAGTAAGGTGTCCCTCCGTGTGGGTTCCTGTGATATGTTCATAGGATTAGAAGATTAGAACAAGGAACACAGGGGCTATCCATCTTTGGCAGGAACATCACAGAAGTGATGCTGAGCCCTGCCCATGGCACTCTGTCCACGTGATCACAGTTCCATGGTGCATCAGTGCTGCATCGATCGTGTGGTTACGGTGGTGCCTACCAGTCTTCCCAGTGGAATTTCCTTTTCTTTCTTTTTAGTAGTATGTTATACGCAGATTCTTTGGGAAAATGTAAATATTCCATTCCTCATCCAATTTGATTAGTCATGCAAATATTAAATCATTTGGACTAATGGATTTCAGTCTTTTCCCCAAGGGGTTGTAATCCTTTGTTATCATTATTTTGGTGCTTAACTTGTCTTGATTTGCCCATTGGGAGCCCATTCAATCTGGCTTCTGTCTTTTTAGTATATTCTGATTACTCTTTGCATGTGTCATTAGTTCTTTGTTTGTTTTGCCCAAAAGTAAACATGATGTTCCCAGTTCAATTTGTATTATTCTTGCTCCAGTCCTGGATTCAACTTTTTTTTTAAAAAAAATTAAGGAGTTGCTCCTCTTAATGTTTCTATCCTTTGCTGCAGTACTCCCTGAATTTAACAGACTTTGGACTCAATTATTCAGGAAGAGGAAGGGCATGTCGTTTTCTGTGTGTGTGTTGGGGTGGGGAGTTCTGAGAGAAGAAGAAGAGAGCGAGAAAGAGCAAGCATATGCACGCACTCATACTTGGAGTTGTATAAAGAGAAATGGACGTCTGAGAAGGCTGGGAATAATTTTGTAAGATATTATTGCCTGAAGTCTATTCATTTGCTTTAGTATGTATTTAATTTTAAAAACTCTTTGGCTTTGGAAACTGCAGTTCTTAATAGAGTTCATGGAGTTTTTGTGTCACAAGTTTGGCTTTCTTTAACTTTGGTGATTTCTTTAACTTTGGTGATTTCTTTAACTTTTGGTGATTGATACAAGTTCGTTTTTGTCCTACCCTAAAGTTTGCTGGCTTCAGCGCTTCATTCACTCTACTTTTAACATCAAGATGGGATTTCGCTATAATACAAAAACTTGATATTAGCTCAGGCCACTGTATAGTTTGCTGTCACTAGTCCTTTGTTCAAATACTTGCTGATAAAATTGTTTTCACTTATGCATTTTTCTCATTATACCTTGAAGGTAAGTAATAGAACATAGAAAATATAAGAATAGATCAGCTGTTCCTTACTATATTAATTAAGTTAATCACCTGTTATTTTGTTTAGCTTCTGTAGGTAGAACTACAATAGGTATAGCATATAATGAAATTCTCTTTTTGTGTTATCAAATCATTCAAGCATTCAATACATTGTGTTAACAGTTTGCAACGAAAAAAAAGCCCTGGTTTGTGTCAAGACAGGACTGTTTTGGTCACTATGACAATGCACCTGCTCACACAGACATCTCAGTGACCAAATTTTTGGCCCAAAACAGCATGTCTTTCTTGTCCCACCCAGCGTACTCACCTGACCTCATTCAATACAACTTTTGTTGTTTCCATGAATGAAGAGGGACCTGAAAGAATAGCAACTTGACAGTGGCGAAGAGGTGAAGAAAAAAACAAAGAGTTATTGTCAGCCATCCAAACAGATGAGTTTGACAAATATTTCCAAGAATGGAGTCACAGATTTGACAAATGAATTAGGTGTAATGGAGAGTGATAAGGTTGTTTTGTAAAAAAAAAAATTAATGTACAGCTTGGGGAAAAAATTTCTTTTTGGGGATTGCCTCTTTATACATAAGCAAGAGTTTCCATAAGGTAGTGGATTTCAAAGTTTTATGATTGTGACCAACAGCAAGAAATGTTTTTCCCTCCTGACCAAGTACTATAGACTTGAGTAGGCAGACCAAACTGAGACTCATGTTTCACAAAGCATTGCTTACCTTTACATGGGATTTTATTTGACTTACAAATGGTGTTAAAGTTCATTAGATGGCTCACAGGTACCTTTTGAATAAAACTGCTCTAAATCAGTGTATCTCAAACCGTGAGGCCCAACTGGAAAAATAGTAAGCATGCAGATTACTAATCCTTATTATAGACATTTTCATTTTGCAGGTCTGGCATAAAAAATATCAAATCAAACTCACTGCCATTGAGTGGATCAATGTTGACTCATAATGTGAGTTTCCAAGACTGTAACTATTTTTAGAATGAGAAAACCCAGTCTAGGGCCCAAGGATCTTAATTTCAAAGAAATGTCCAGGTAATATTGATATGTCTAGTCAGCTAATTACATTTAGAAAAATACTGCTTTAGGGTAGGTTACCTGGATATAAAATTGAAAATTCATTTTGTCACATATTTACCTCTGTATTAGTTTTTTCATTGTTATATATAGAAATTATTTTATAAATGAATTATAACCAGTTAGACTTCTAGATCAGCAACACAAAGAGTACCCATTGCTCAGTTGTATTGTCAAACTTGTTCAACTCTGCCCACTTTATTAGGTATTTAGACTATAATTCCCCTTATTATACTATTTACATTATTATTTTGCGTTTCACCCATTAATAGTGAGCGTGAAGTGATTGCTCATGTTTTCTCATTTGTCTATTAATTTGTTGGAGGTCTTTTTTTATTTTTCAAAAGTGACTTCATTCTTGGTTATATTTATTGTGGATAGGATAATTTTTTCCCAGTTAGTGTTTTAGTTTTTCACGTTATTTGTAATATCATCAGTTTTCATTTTGAACATTTTATATGTCACTTTCAGAGGAATTTTATTGATGTAAAATGTACCTTAAGAAAACATTTCCCATGCAGTGACTTTTACCTGCAGTGACTTTTCCCATGCCATTAATTTCATTTGCCACATTACACACCCATGTCCACTAACATGATTTGCTGCTTTTGACAGAAGTTCTTAATGTTAATATACTCAGGTCTTCTATGGCCTTAAGATCATGCAGATATTCCCTGTTTTTTCACCTCAAAATGATTTAGACATGTAGTACAACATTAAAAAAATTTAGGCACCTGGAATTGATTAACTGTATGGTATGAGGTAAGAGTCTAATTTAAATTTTTCCTATATAGAAAATAAGTTCCAGGAGGGTTTTATTGCATTGTCTATGGTTTTTCCAATGCTCCACAGTGTCTGCACTGTCAGACAATAGATTTTCATGTCTGTGAGTATGTTTAGGCTTTATTGTGTTTTTTTACTTCTATTTAATTGTTCGTTGAGTATGTTGATCTCAACAGCAATTCTACAGTGTTGTAACTGATATCAGTTTTTAATGAGATTTGCCACGTGTTATAACAAGTTCTATTATGTAACTATTTCTCTACTTAAAATTTTAGAGACTTAGATCTTTAAAAGCTGTATTGGGAATTGGATGGAAATTAAGTCAAGTCTGTAGGTGATTCATATTCTTGTCCATGAATTTGGTATCTCTGTCAGTTTATCTAGACTTTCTTTAAAGACTTCAAAGAAGCCGTGGTGGCAGTGTCAGGAAAGTTTTGGAGCGCTAACTACAAGATCTGTGTGTGGGTCCAACCAGTCGTCAGGCTTTCGGAGAAAGTTGATGCTTCCATAAAGATTTAAAAAGCCTTGGGAGTCCAGTGGAGGACGTTTCTGAGTCAAGAGTTAGTTGATGTCAGTGCTCTTGCGTTTGGTTAATGTCTTGAGGTTGTTTACCATATTCTTGTTTTGGGGTAGGTATGCTAGTTTGCTATTTATTCATATCAGCTTTATAATTTTAATTACTATTTTAAATGGAATGTCAAAATGTTTCCTGTTAATGATAATTCAGATTGGATGTTATCTATGCATACTGGTATTATTTCTAAACATTGTTAAACTTGTTAATTCCTATTAATGTTCTATATAGAACTTTTTTTTTCTGTAAAGACAATCATATCTTATGCGAAGAAATGTCATACAGTTTTCTCAAATTACATTCTCTTGTCTCTGTGCCCTCTTATCTTGATTAGGCGTCAGAATTGCCAACAAAATACTAAATAGTGCTGGCTTGGCCTCCTGCCCTCATTGGTCTGAGGAGCTTGGGAAAAAAATTAAATAGTGAAAAGGATGTTCCTGATTTTTAAAGGGAAATCACTCTAATAATTTCCTTGATATTTTGGAACCTATCATGTGTCAATTTTAAAGATGTTATCTTCTAATCCTCTTTATTAAAATCTGTTTGTTTTGGTAATGTCATGGATAGATTTTTAATCTCAGATGGAGTGTTTTTTTTTCTTTTGTCTCTTGATGTGGTGCTTTTTGGGTCATTTTTGTCATAATAAGCTATTGACTATTTTTACTGTGCTAAATTAATCTTGAATTCTTGGAATGAATCCACCTTGATCTTGATCTATTTGTTTTGTTTTTCTTTGAATTCATTGAGCTAATATTTTATTTAGAAATGTTACATTTATATTCTTGAGTGACATTAGCTTTAATATTTTATTCTCAGTGCTTCTGGCAGGCTTTGTTATCTTAGGGCTATTAATCACATACAATGAATAGTATTTCCTTTTTTTCATCCATTGGAAGAGTTTGTATTGCATTGAAATTCTCTTTAACTTGCTTGTAAAATCCATTCGGTCTGTTTTCTTTATATGATCTTATATTCCTTGTTTGGCATTAATTAATTATTGAACAAATATTTTTATTTCTATTGCTTTTGGGGTCAGTTTTATTAAAACATACTTTCCTAAGGTTTTACTTTCATCCATTTTGTTGGCATAAAATCATTTATAATATTACCCCCTCACAGCCACTTTGCCTAATAATTGTTTTATAGAATAAAAATTTTCCTTTGAGTGCTGTTTTAGATATATTCCACAAGTATTATCACGTAGTAGATTTTTTTTTATCAGCAAGTATGATATAATGAAAATTGCCCATGTTAATATATTGTACCTTTGAATTACTTAGAAGTGTGCCTTGCTAACTCCAAACTGAAAAAAAAAAAAGGTCACTGTGGCAGACTTTGACCACTCAGCTCATGAGGGGGGTGGGGTGGGGGTGGGGGGGGATCGCCATGAGCAGCAGCACAAAGCTCATTCCTGTGAAGCAGAGGTCTGACATACTGCCTCTCGCCAATTGTTTTTGCCAAACTTTAAACCAGCCGTTCCTTCCACTCTATTCCTAGGCTTCTCTGCTGCTTCCAATAATTTGTTGCATTGGCCACACTGAACTCACAGGCCATGAAAGATTATGGAGTCTATTAGGGATATATTATGGATCTCAGGATCAGAATCTAGGAATGATAGGAACAACTCAGATACAATTTTCCATTCTGAGCTTCTTCTTATCCTCTGGTGGGTGGTACTGTTTGGGGTCTTGTGCTGCTGGGCCCTCCCTGGAGACTTCTCAGGCAAGTGTTACATCCCAGCATTGTGGATAGTGAACCTAGCTCTGCCAAGTGCCCCAAGGCACCCCACTCTGCCGTCAAGTCACTCCCTTGTGGTGCGCAATTTTCCCTGGCCATTGGTTGGGGAGCCCCCTACGCCAGCTCTTGCTTCTGCTGCTGCTCTGTTGCTCTTTCTTCTGTGATTCTAGCAGTCTTCCTAAAGATCCACAGGAAGTGCTCTGGTCCCATCTCCTTTTCTTGGTGGTGGTGACGCTCCTGTCTGCTTCTGGAATCACACAGTGGACCACACCCCTCATTCATGGTCCACACACCTGGTTTCCATAAGGACACTCTTCTTTGTACCATTTCCAAGCTGTCTAATCCCTTAGGTGGATAACAAACACCACATTTTCCTACTCACTTCCAGTCACTTGGTGAAAGTTTCAGTAAGTCTGACTGCAAGGGCCATATTTAGTCATTCATAACACTGCTTAGATGTATATAGAAATTGTTTTTAACCACCATTTTTATAATCTTCAGCTTAATTTCATTGTTACAGTTTTTTTTTTCGCATGTATTTTCTGCCTTCCTGAAGTAAATTCTGTGGAAATACTTCATGAAAATTTCCTCTCAGTAAATTTTCATTCTTTGTGATTAT
>PVJH01000505.1:0-145582 GCA_004026705.1 Nesogale talazaci | reverse complement strand
TGTCTTACATCAAGACTTCATCAGTCTGTACAAGTGGAGTGATATTCCATCTTATGTGTGTACTGCATTTTGTTCATCCATCTTTTTATAGGATTTTTCTGGTTTTTGGATTTTGCACAGTGCTACAGTACAAAGAAAACCGTTCCGAAAGTACTTAATAGACGTTTGCTTTAAATTCTTTGAGCATATCCTTAGGAGAGGAATTGCATCAAATAATAATGTTTGCTTTTGAGGGGATAGAATTGCAAACTGCTCTCCACCCACAGTGGCGTGAGTTCCCATAGCTATTGATGCGTTTCTCCACATTCTCCCCCTTACTTGGTGCCTGTGTGGTGTTTTGTCATAGCTGTCCTGTGGGTGAGCACTGCGGAGTCGGTTGTTGGCTCTTACCCACTCTGTGTGTTGAGGCAGAACCAGTCCACTGAGGCTCTAACTTTCCTGTGAGTAGATCACCAGACCTTTCACTCACAGAGCCACTGAGATGCAAATCTCCACCATAAGACAGACCCTAGATTTGGTTTTCATTGACTCATGAGGACACAGGCAGTCTTGTCCCCCGAAGTGGTTCTCAGACTTCCTAATGCTGCAACCCTTTAATACAGTCCCTCATGTTAAGATGGCACTCTCCCCATCCAACTATTTTCATTGCTACTTCATAACAATTTTGGTACTGTTATGAATCAGGCAACCCCCCATGAAAGGGTCATTTGACCATCAAAGGGGTTGTGACCCACAGGTTGAGAACCCTACCTCTTTCTTTAATGCTTGAGGATGGTTCACGGTTCAAGCTTTCGTTTTCTCCTGTGATTACCTTTTTTACTGTGTGGAGGGGATATTTTCTTTTACACACTTGATTTTTTTTGTTTTTCTATAAACTCAGCAATGCCTTCACAATTGTTTGTTTGTTTGTGGTAATGCATTCAGCATATTGTGGTACTACAGTGAAAGTTACGTAAAAATTCACAATATTGACTAAATTTTTTTCCCTGAAACCATTGCATGCCTAGCATTTTCAATACATATCTTTGCCTATACTAGAGACTCAGTAACTATATATTAAATAACTATTAAGAAAGGATGACAAGATAGCACAACTCTGATTGTGTTTCCCTATAGTTCAAGTGTTTGCTTCTGAATTTCGCATAGTGCTACAATACAATCTGCTATGAAAGTATTTGTGCAGCACAACTACAGAATTTGTGTGTGTTGGACTCTGTGTCATATTTGATGCCACCTGCCACTCCTTTGTGATAAATCATGTATTTAATATTAGTTGTTATCTGTAGGGATACTTACTTATCAAGCTCTCAAAAACGGAACCAGCTGTAAGGAGAGGTTGAAATAATCTGGTCCAATGTATGTTTTCAGTCTTGTTTAAGGAAACAGAATTTCCACACAGATAGATATATACAAATTCATGAGAGAGGAGTGAGCTGATTATTACTTTGACTTGTTTCAAAAGTGCACAAAAATTTTCTCATAACTGAAAAGTCCCCCAACTGCTACTAAATGTTAACAGTACCAAATCACAATTCAAGATTTAAATCATACTAAGTTAGAAAAAACTATGTAAATAGAAGGACTTAAAATGAGATTTGATTCTGAAACTGAAGTATTTTATAACATGACCCAAACTAAAACTAGTCTCTTGAAGATGACTGTCTGTATTTTCCAATTTTGTTACCTGAAATATTATTTTTAAACAGTGAATTTTTCCCAACTTATACTTTACCTCTCATATTTAAATGCAGAGTGTATTACATATTCAATATTTAATAAAAGGTTTATTTGTATATTCTTAACAGAACATTTAGAAAATGAAAACATAGCTATTATTTACCCTCTGCACTTAGGAGCTGAAAGAAAAAATGTTCAAATGTTTACATTTCCCAGTTGTAAAATGTGGTTTATAGGTTTTATCTTTAGCTGCTCTTATGGTATGTACAAGTGTTAGTAAAATGTAACTCAAAAGGCAGTTTAAGTTTCCTAAACTAGATTTGTGGCTTGGATTGCAGTTTGTGTAAAAAAAAAAAAGATAAGGTAAGATCCCATTCAAACAGCATCAGGAGGAAAATTATTTTTAAACAGGATATCAGTAGTTGAATATTGTGCATTTTTCTTCTAACTCAAAATTAATTTTATTAAATACCTGATGTGCAAGTGATTATATGAAAAGGGAAAGTATATTAATGTCATTGGAGAGATTGAAGATGTTTCCTTTCAAAATATTGACAAATAGTAAATTAAAGGGTTTAGCTAAAAGCAAGACTTCTGTCTCCCATTCCTCCCTTACAGCTTTCCAATTCCAAGAAAACAACAACTTTTAATAGCTGCTGTTCTTAAGTTCTCTACAAAGCCCGTCTTGCTCTTTCTACATGACATTCGAACCCATCTGTCCTACCCCCCTTGCTTTCCAATGTAATATCATCTTTCCTTGTTCTCTTGGGGACTTTTTATCTGTTTCTAAATGTTGAGTGTAGAACTCTTTATTTTTCATTCCATTAATTATGGACAGTGTGTTGCGTCTCAAATTTGTAAGCATGGGGTCTCCTGGTGTTTATTCCCCTTCCTTCTTCTCTGCTGTCCAAATTTGTTATCTTGACTTTCATATCGTCAAGTTTGCTAGCACCAAGTTATGTAGTACAGTTTGAAGTCTTCTGTGATTGCCCATAACAATAGCAGGGATTGTAGTCAAATCACTCACGCCACTTCTGGCTGCCAAACACAGCCTCTGGCACTTGACATGTATGGAACTCATTGGGTCATTGCATTAACTTTATTGGGTGGATAATATTAATAACTCTACTTTGTAAGAAGAGGAGAAATGAGTTGGTTGGTTCTAAAAATTGATAATAAACAAAAGTTCATCCAGTCATCCCCAAGGGATAGTTGTGTTCAAATTGTTGTTCTTGAAGCTTTTATCTCTGCTCCTTTTCTGTACAGTCTTCTTTCATTTCTAGCTCAGGTTATGTTGGTGCAATTGGTAGTTGGTTTTGAAAAAAATTGACTTTACTGGAAGGTCCAATGTAATTTGACTTTTTTAATTGCAAGTAATTCTTCTTCCTTGTAACCTGTTAATTTTATGTTATATACGGTGATGTGTTGGAAGTGTATCTTTTGCCAACCATCTTGCTTAGATATTAGGAAGCCCTGTTGAGTTGAAATTCAGCCCTTTCTTTAGTTCATTGGATATTTCCTTCTGTGTTACTTCAACGACTATCTTCTGTTTTTCCCATTTACTTTTTTTCCAGGAGATTCTTTTAGAATTCTTCATATGACGAGTTTTTAAACTGCTTCAATTTATTCTCTTAAGTTTCCCCCCTCCCTAAGTCTTTTTATTGTGATTTTCATCTCTACATTTTTACTGTGTACTTTGAGGTTTCTTCCAATGGATCATTCATTACTCTAATTTTAGTCTAATTACTGAACTGTTCAGTTGAGGATTTCTCTTATATATTTTTTAATACCAGCAGCTATTTCTATAGCACTGAGTTATGTAGTACAGTTTGAAATCTGTATTTTTAATATACATTTCGATCCTCCATAAGTGACTCATAAGTGAATTTGGTTTTGCTTTATGTGGTCATATTGTTTGGGGTCTCAGTTTTTTTTTTCCTCCAGTGGACTTGATGAGGGTCTGCCACTGCCCACCCTGAATCCTTCCGTTGCTATTTATGCTCAGTGGGGTCTGGTTGAGCTGTTATAGAACTTAAAATTGTTGTAATCTTGTAACACATGTGACAGTGTAGCCGCAGGCATGTGTTTCTTGTTCACACACCTAGGGAACTGGCTTTCTTCTCTCTGCATTTCTGAGGAACAGCTGACATCTGAGTATGTGTTGAGCACCTCTAGGCCAGGGTCTTTTGCCATACTCTTGTGATATCTGAGGGCAGAGCACTTGTGGATCTTGCCTGAGGGTCACAGTGGAACAAGACCTGCAATTACTTGCTCATGCCCATTTTTCTGCCTGTGTCCCTCTCTTTCTCTCTGTGTAACCTCCTCACCTCGCCCCCTCCTCCTTACCCCCTCACCCTCTAAGCTCACACCCCCATGGCCACCTTCTTCAGGCTCAGCTGCCTACTGGTCCACAGAACTGAACAGTCAAGAAAGGTCATTGGATTGGGGATTGAAGAGTAAGCAAGTCAAACTCAAGACTTCCATCTTGGGATGTCCCTTTTTTGACATTCTTTCTCCTCCCCCTCTACCTCCTTATTAAGCATAGCTTCTTGGTCTGTGTAATAACTTTTAAGATTTATCCTTTTAATGTCTGTTTGGACAAAGTAGTCCTTTGGGGAGTCATGTTGGGTTTGAATCGATACTCTTCTGAGAGAATGTGAGTGTCTGTATGTAAATGTGATTGACTAAAGATTTGAGTGTGCTGAAAACCATGCAGACCACAGAAGCCAGTTAAAGTATGGCAGAGACTGAAAATGAGAGACTAGCCTTGAGAGAAGAAAGTGGGGAAAACAACCACCTTTCGCTTATCAGTGGTGCCAGGAAGGAAATGTGGTGATCGTCATAGAGATTGAAAGCCAGCTAGTCTCATAAAATCTTATTCTGGCTTAGAGTTATAACTGTCCTTTTCTTAAGACATTTACTGGGGTTGTTGACAAGTAGTATTAGCGGAGATTATACATTAAAGAGGCCCATTCTGTTCCAGAAAATTAAAACAAGGAAGCATTCAGTGGAGTCTGTCTGCTGGGATGAAAGAAAACATTGTAGCCTCTATTCACAGGTTGTTACGTTAGTACAGATATATGTGTATTTATGTTTAAACAGTCATTTGCCTTAAATATTTAAGATTTGAATTACGTGCACAAGGTCTCTTGGCTTGAATTGCTCCACACTTAGGGAGTCCTCATTAGCCTTGGCAAAAATAATTTGAATTATACGACACGTGTAAACTGCACATTGAATGGGGATTCGTTGTTTTGTTTAGTGATGCTACGTGCTGCTGAGATTAATAGTTCAGTAAAGGTTTTGAAATGCTAGTTACTAGGTGGATCCTCATGTTTATGGGATAGATAGGCAGAAAACCAGTAAAGATTTTTGTCCCTAAAACCCACTGGCATGAAGTGGATTCCGACACGTAAAGACCTCATAGAGCAGAGCAGGCTTGCAGTCTGGGATGTCAGAGGCTATAAGGTCTTTTGTTTTATTTTGTTTTGCTGGGGGGTTATGCATCTCTAGTCACAACCCACACACACTTTGTGTCAGTATTTATATCTATATTGGGGAACGGGGTTGTTCAACTCTTATCACAATCCATGGTGTCATCCATGGTGTCAAGTACCATCGTACATTTGTTGCCATCATCAGTCTCAAGCCATCTGCTTTCTACCTGGAGGCTCTGAGTTCTTATGGGAGCAGAAAACCTCTTTTTTTCATCAGGAGAGGGGTTGGTGAACTTGAAGTGCAGCCTTGGTGCAGAACCAGGTGAACCTGGGCTCTTCCTCTTCATCAGGAACGCCTAACTCCTGACTTGGAGTTCAAGCTTCTGTTTTGCTTTTAGACATATGAACATGGAGTTCAGATGACTTAAAATAGGTCGTTTATTGCCCAGCCCATGCCAAAGAAAATACCACACCATATAATAGAATTTTCCCACTTTATTTTTTAAAGGGAATTGCTATGGAATATATTTGTCCACTGAATTCTTTTACTTTAAAGAAAACTTGCTGTGGGGGTAATTCAAAAGAGGATGGAACAAGGCAATTTGACAAATGTCCCAAGCCAGGACCTGGGAGATGGCAGCGAGTGGGGCCTCAACCAGCCTTGGTGGGCTAAGTGGGTGTCAAAGGAAGCAAAAAGGAAAGAAAAAACACAAGCCTCATGCCTTTGACTTGAAACAGACTCACAGTGACCAGAGGAGGCCACACCCACTGCCACAAGTCCTTTCCAACCCAGAGCCACCCCCCAGGACAGAGCAGAACTGCCCCTGTGGGCTTCTGGGAGGTAAATCTTACAGGAGGATGCAACCTTGTCTGTCTCCTGTTCCCTTGCTGCCCTTGTACCGACAGTGCTCACCTCCTTCCTAGTAACAGCAGAGATGTAGACTGCAAACGTTACAGCATCTCTGGAACTTTGTGGATAGGATTCTGTTTTCTTGACACAAGAGCCTACAACTTGTGACACAGGAAGCTGTGTCAGCTACTACTCTGTGCCTTGTTGTTAACAACTTCACAAAATAAATCTCTGGGTTTTTTGTTTCTGTTTCCTTCTGGGGCTGGGATGTTACTGCCCTTTCTTAATGCTTAACATTAAATATACATATTGGCAGAATAGCAGTTGTGTACCTTTCAAAGTTATATTTATGAAAAATATGCATAACACCATGCAGACTGGATAGTAGAGAGCTATGCTTGGTGTTCTCAGCCCTAATTAGAATACTGATTGTGAATTGCCAAAATTCAGTGAGTCAACAAACCAATTTAATAAGAAAAAAAGAGCAGGGGAAAACAAAAACCTCAAGAGTATTAGATTTCAGAATGTCTTTCCTTAATTTAGTTTGTCCATTATGCTTTATTTTAATTATTCATAGCATTTCTTAACATGCCAGGAAATGTCTTGTAATAGAATTTATAAAGTAATGAAATTTCTGTAATATGAATCCTATCTTGACCGGTCTGCTTTTACAGTTCAGGCTAAGATGTTTTGTAAGGAATGATCGAGTGTGATGCATAAAACCATGCCTTTGCTTGGTAACATTATCCATTTTAAAATTTGGGAAACACAATGCTAATTTGAGAAAAGAAATTGGAATAGTTTGTCATTTTGTTGTTGAGCTAACAACACTCAATTTTTGCAAGAAGGAAAAAGTTAATTTTCCTACTAACAGAGCAATATAATTTCATATTGAGATAATCACTTTTTAATGCTTGCTTTCCATGTGCATGCATTTTTTCATATAGACCAATAAATAGATTGCTCATTTAAATGAAAAACTTAGCTTTGCCAGATGCCTTTCCTATAGCCTGCTAGATCCTTCAGGGATAGAGAGATATTTTTATATATCATTGGGCTGAAGTAGGTGAGTTAGAAACAGAGTAAATAAACATGAAGAAGTAAACTAATTGCAAAATTTGGACACTCATCTCTTATGGTTTCTGAGATGGAAGTAAGCAAGAAAGAGCTCTTCTCTTAGTAGTAGTGTGGCTTCGTAGTCCAGAGTCTGCTTCTGTTTCTTACACTTACTGTTAGTAGTAGAGACTCACAGAGATGGTGCATATGGAACAGAGATAATGTTCCTGAACAGAAAGGTAATATTGACTCGCAGTGTGTATACGCAAGAAAATATACATAATTAACACATATGTCCTGAAATCGACATCAAGCAACTCATGTCTCATGATTACACAGCAGTAGTTGCTAACAGTTGTTTGATCTGTTTAGCTTTTTGGTTTTAATTCAGGTTCCTTGCAGGTGAGACTCCAACTCTTTAACTGATGTGTGGTGTCCTAAAATTGAGAAATATTTTGATTTGTTTCATGCACAGGATTCTCTTCATTGAAAAATTCTTTCGGGTATACCTAGGTGGCCCCAGTATGTGATGATGCCCCCTTTTCAGTCTTGTGCTGTAGCTGTTGCTGTTCCCGCATTAGGAGAGGGCTTCAAAAAGTGTGGAATTGAAAGGCAGTAGAATTCCCCCACAAGCCGATTGAAGCTCCCTTGTACAATTTGTGCTTTGCCGTCTTATCCTCCCAGTTCATCAAACCCGTGGTCTCCAAATAGCACCTCGGTCTTGCCATTCTACTTAGCATACGTGCTAAACCCCAATTCTTTATCAGTGTCTCTGAATCTACTCATCTCTGAACCTCTCGCTATCTCTGCATTTCTCTTCCTTAGGTCCTCAGCAACACGAAGGATTTCTTTCCTTTTGGGTTGCTGGAATCACCTCTCTGGCAGCTCCTTTAGTTTTGTTCTCCTTGTCAGGGCCTTTCAGAGGTTAAAGCATCGGCATGTGGAGTTAGGAGGAGTGGGGCTGTGTCTTACGCATCCTGTCCATCATCTAGGACAAGCATTTATTTAACCTTTACTGTGTAGAAATGCTTGAAAACGCCATGCTACCCACAACAAAGAAAGTAGCTTGCTTCTTTGATGTCCTCAATACAGCCATTGTACCCCACTGTTTCTCACAGAGACTTGCCCTACCTGGTATATTGTGGTTGTTGGCTACTTGAAGAACCAGTTTAAGGACACCCAGAATGAGTTCCTTTTATGCCGCTTGAGCCCAAGGACGTGGACGCTGGACTCTTCAGTGTTGAAGGTATCATTTCTTTCTCTTGTTTTTCCCCTGCAGGACCCTAACAGAAGTGTTCACAGCAGCAGCAGCAGCAGCAGCTGTAGCAGCAGTAGCAGCAGCAGCAGCAGCAGCAGTAGCAGCAGCAGCAGTAGCAGCAGTAGCAGCAGCAGCAGCAGCAGCAGTAGTAATACCAGTTTTTCAAAGCCTCACAAATTAATGAAGGAGCACAAGGAAAAACCTTCTAAAGACTCCAGAGAACATAAAAGTGCCTTCAAAGAACCTTCCAGGGATCACAACAAATCTTCCAAAGAATCCTCTAAGAAACCCAAAGAAAACAAACCACTGAAAGAAGAAAAAATAGTTCCTAAGATGGCCTTCAAGGAACCCAAGTCCATGTCAAAAGAGCCAAAACTCGACAGTAACTTGCTCACCATCACCAGTGGACAGCAAGACAAGAAGGCTCCCAGTAAAAGGCCGCCCATCTCAGATTCTGAAGAACTCTCAGCCAAAAAAAGGAAAAAGAGTAGCTCGGAGGCTTTATTTAAAAATTTCTCTAGTGCGCCGCCACCACTGATACTCACTTGTTCTGCTGACAAAAAACAGATAAAAGATAAATCCCATGTCAAGGTGGGAAAGGTCAAAATCGAAAGTGAGCCATCAGAGAAGAAAAAATCGACGTTACCACCGTTTGACGATGTCGTGGACCCCAATGACTCCGACGTGGAGGAGAACATGTCCTCCAAATCTGATGTGAGTAGTCTCGTCGATTTTCATCCTTACCCTGACTGGCCCCCCACCCCCCATTCTCTTTCCGATAGTTTTATGATATGTAAGGAAAGAAAAATGGTCATTCAGTCATTAAGATGGTAGCATGGAAGTGGACGTGGTCTAGGAATGGGATGATGACTTGAAATCACGAAGGCATCTGTAGATTTTCCAACTGCGATGAAAGTAATTATGGGAAAGAGCTGTTCCATAGCATGGCGATAGGTTATTTGAACAGCGGCAGGAAGGTTTCGGTGCTCACTAGAGCTTGGCTACTGTGTTTTTCAATGGTTTGGCCTAGGACGGTGAGAGAAATGCAATAAAGCTTAAATGCAGGTGAACCTCAGTTTAAAAGAAAATCTTAGAAAATATCAGGGCCCATCTCTAATATTGGACATTTGCCGAGCACAATGACGTCATTCGTGATACAGATCGAAAGTTGGTGTGATAGGATAGCTTCACTGGGGCAAACATTATGTACCATACATATAACCATAACATATTTAAAGTTTACAGTTCGATAAGTTTGGGCATATGTATCTCCTTGTATGAAACAAAACAACTCTTAAAAATGGAATGGGTGTGTTTCAACACCCCAAACCCACCCTTACCTTGTAGAGCCCATGGATTGAAAGGATGTTGTGGTCATCCTTGAAAACTTTTGTTGATAGAGTCTATTGTGGAAATCTGTTTTAAGAAGGAAGAGATAAGCAACTTCATGTTGGGATTTAAATGTGCAACTATAAATTTCTCAGAGTTAGAAGAGACTTTCAAGTCTTCTAGTTAAATTTTAACCTTGTAAGAAGTCTTATAATTCTAGATGGGACTGTTAGTGATTGATTCAGCAGAGATGCTGGTCTCGTTCTGAAGAATAAGCAGTATTCCTCCTCTCTCTTTCACCTCACTGTTGCCCTCGGTGACTGTTTGTCACGGTCAGTCCCAGTGATTCCAGACAATGCTCAATCAAGAAAGATGATGGGGAGCTCAAGATTGCTGGCAATTTCAGAAGATGTTTCTTTCTCTGCTGGTGTTGGTTGGTTGCTCCACAAGACAAAGATGAACTGATTGTAAGAACACCACCTCTACCTGCACTTGCATTGATTGGTCTGGCTGACTAGGTATTGGCTAACGTGGTATTGGTATTGGTGTCCACCCACAGTGACTTACAGACCATCTCCCTCCTCCATCCCCTCCATGGTCAATCTTAGCATCATAATTGAAGATCATTTAGGAGCAGAACAGCCTAGGAGACACTGCAGACCAAATAAGGTTTCCAACACATTCTCAAGACTTGATGTTTATAGTTTGTGAAATGGAGATGACAGTCATGGGTCTTATTCCAATATCTCACCCACTTGTATCTTTTCTCTTGCTTCTGACTGATGCCATTCCTCCTAATTAGAAAGTTATTCATGATGCACTTGTTACTTGAAACTCTTCTGTGTATTTGACTTTTATTTCAAAAGTGTGTTCTTTGTTGCAGTTCAGGGATGATGAGTCTATGAAGACTGTCAAGCTTAGCAACTTCATTTTTCTGCCTTCTGACATGTTGTGATTCTCTGAAACAGTGGGTTGTCCCCCCATGTCCCCACCCCCAAGTGTGGGCTATGATTCATTTATTGGTGAGCCATGAATTCAATTCAGCATGTCATCATCATCATAGGGGGGAAAAAACCAACCTCAGTGTAGCTGGTTTGAGTGAGGAATTGTTTGTGGACATTTTATTTCAGGGTGCATGTGTTTTATGGTAGATCATGGTTAAAACATTTGAAAGTTAAGTGTCTAGACCAGTGATTCTCAATCTTCTTAATGCCACTACCTTTTAATACAGTTCCTGATGTTGTGGCAATCCCTCCCCCACCATAAAATTATTTGTGTTGCTACTTCATAACTGTAATTTTACTACTGTTATGAATTGGGCGACCTCTATGAAAGGGTTGTTTGACTCCCAAAGGGGTCAGGACCCATGGATTGAGAGCCACTGTTTGCCAGTTTGTGAGAAGTCTGCCATTCAAAAAGCACTTGAATGTGCTTTTGATCTGAAATTATCACAACTCTTTTTCTATTGTTGACTTGGTGTGTCCTCCTTTTGCTTGTCTCCAATCCTTCCTCATAAATATGATATACAAGATGGGGCCTTTCTTTTAGCAAAATGCTTACTTAAATGGGTATATTTGTCCAAAGTAGTATCTGGACAAGTCTCCTGGAATGAAGCTAGAGAATCATAATTCCTTACACTATAGAGTACATTTTAAAAATGATGCAGGACATCCAGGAACCCTTCCTAATAAGTGTTTCATAGCAGGAGTTTTGTAGCTGGTCCCTCATGTTATTAGGAAGAAAGCCTCTACTGATGTTGGAGTCTCACTTGAAGGTTCAACTTCTGGTAGCAGAAAAAGGGAGCGTAGAGAAAAGGAACTCAGATGGTACGGGGGGCAAGTGTAGGGCCTCTGACTGACTACCAGCTAGCTACTCTTGAGACAAGAGTTGAAGAAGTCTGCTCCTGAAAACAGTCACCACATCAGAATTTCTAGGGACCGGTTCCACTCTGTTCTTGAAAGTCAGATGGCTCAAGCTTGGGGGGTTTGGCTCGGTTTGGTTCAGTGAGAGGTTTTGCTATTGCTGCTTTTGCTTTCACTCGCTAGTAGAAGAGAGTTGACAAAAAAACGGTTTCAAGTATACCAGTGTATAAAATGACACTGGCTGTGATGAGTAAATGAGGGTAAGAAAGGGCTCAAAGTCCATTTCTCCAAATAGCAAAGAGATTCTGTGTTTAGACTTTCTCTTTGCAGGCTTCCTTCCTTTGAGCTAGAGAAGGAACAGGGCATCATTGCAAATAAGAGGACTATGATAGCCTTGGCCTGACCACTGACCAGTACTGTAGTTTGGTCTTGCACAATTCCAAGGGGAGCACTTTTCATACTGTCCCAGTGAACATGTTTTCTTCTGAGCATGGGAAGATGACCTGATCCATCTACAGTCCCTTCCAGCCTCACTAATTGATTCTGAGTTCATTTAAAGATAGAGTGGGGTGGAGGGTAAGCTTAGGCACAAAGGCCAAAAATCATGGACTTTGGAAATAAGAAAGACACAGAGAGAAAGCAGAAAGAAGAGTGTGAAGAAGGAAGGGTTAGGAAAATGATTATTTACCTGGTATATCTGTCCTGAAAACATCTTGCCTCCGATGTTAGTTACCAGTTGAAGTGAAGGACTTTTAAAGTAGGTTTTCTTTTTTTTTTTTTTTTCTTGTCAAGGTCTGATTTTTATTTTTCTGTAAAAGTAGGTTTTCTATAATGAAGTTAGATGTCAGGGTTTATAAAATAATGAAACCATTATTAAGACTGGAAGTTGTAGATTGTGGGTTCATAGTCATCTCCCATTAAGTTTCCTTATACTTTGTGCCAGAGAAGAGAGACAAAAGATGGTTCTCTATGGTTTGCGTGTCTGCCTGTTTTAGGGGAATCAGATATTTGTGGAGAGGTCAGCCAGTAGGAAGGAAAGTTGGTTGCTTGGTTGTCCACTAATGAGGCGTCTACACTCTGGTGTTAAGATGGGTTCTTTTTGAATCCCACCCCCCCCAATCTTGGGAAGATAATTGGTAATAGTCTCTGTTTCTTTCATTTTTCTTGTGTGAAACAGGGATTGAAATTTCATCTACCTATAGCACCTATACTATTCAGAAAATTAAGTAAGCTAACTTCAGGAAAGTGCTTAGCATAGTAATCAATAGATGTCAGTTATCTGTTGTCATACATGAGTAGGTGTCTCCATTTCCTGTAGGTTTGAAAGATTTTTCTGTGTTAAAAAGGCACAACAGAACTCTTGTTCCATTTTTAAGTGCTTATTTACTTTAAGGGGGTGCAGAGTACCTGGAATGGATGGCAAAGCATTCTGTGTTCTGTCGTGAGGAGGTCTATGGATTTGTCAATGATATACATGTGTTATATAAGCCTACTGCTACTACGTCAATTCCAACTCATAGTTGACCCTGTGTAGAGTTTCTGAACCTGTAACTCTTTTTTTAATGTGTAATATATTCAGTATATGTAACATGAAAAAAATCGATAAATTGTTATGAACACCTATCATTTCCTAGCCATCGCGCTGGCTCCTGAACAAACATGATCTTCATTTTTTAAAAAGCACTTAGGTAGATGGTTGGAAGCTGTTTTATAGCAAAGCTTCAGAAATCTGAATCGCCCACCCACGGTCACAGAATTATGACTTTGAATCCAGATTCCCATCCTTCCTACCACATATAGAAAAATAAGATGCCATTTTAGCCAAATCTCATTAATAAAATTCCAAACATGACCTCCTGTTCGGATATGACAATACCTCTCATGAGACTAATAAACACCTGCAAAATTGATCATGTTCTTATCATGAGTCTGGAAAGCAAAGTGTTATCCCAAATAACAGAGATAAGACAGTCTTGTCCCGAGTTCCAAAGATTAAGAACAAGCAGCCCTCTGGTTCAAATTACCTAGCACATTATTTGATCTCGCCACAAACATAAAGACCCCGAACAGGAAGAGACAGCCTCGTCTTCTTCCCACTGGCCGGTGAGTATCAGCAGTCAATGGAATGGTTAGAGTCCAACCCTGTTATGCCGCCAGGGATCCTGTGTGTCCCACAAGCCCAAACCCACTGCTGTCGAGTGGAATTTCAATTCATAACAACTCCGAATAGCAACTGGGAAATCACAGCCCCAAAGGTCCTCTATTCCGACACACTGCCATCAAGCCAAGAAGCCAGGGGGTCTGATCCACTGACCTGGTAACCACTGATTTTGCATTAAGCAGCCCTAAACTTGTCTGAAACAGCCACCAGAGCATTGCCATAAGACTGTTGGTGGTGGGTGTCGTCAAGTCATGGTGCCCCTATGCCCCACAGAACGAATCGCTGCCCAGGCCTGTGCCATCTCTTTATGATTATTGTTGTCTCTGAGCCCATTGTTGCAACCACTGTGCCAGTCTGTCTCTTCCTCTTTATCCACAGACCCTCTCATTTTCCAAGCATGATGTCCTTTGCCAAGGACCAGTCTCTCCTGAGATTGTGCCCAAATTCCTACACAACTGCAAAACCACCCAACAAAAAAATCTTAAGTTCTATGTACTAAAAGTCAAGCCAGAGTTTGTTAGAACTGTGCGGCGTTTTAATTGAGACACAGAGGACCTTAATGCACTTTACCCACTGCCTATTTTATGAGTGCTAGTGTTTCATTTTTAACTGCCTGTTCCTATTCAAGGAAGACCCACCCTCAGAGATGAATTTTTGTCTTTAAATGTTTTGTTTGCTCTTAAATTGTTTCCCGTGTTCATAATTCTACAGCACTCACATACTCTCCCACGAAAGAGCATCAGTTGTTTGGGAGGAGAGGGATAGACAGGTAAAAGGACCACTTTCTAATGGGTGGCTATTCACACCAAGATCAGGATGCAGGCAGAGGGACTGTTCTTGCCGTAAACACGAATGTTAGCATGAAGATTGTACATTCAAGAACCAGGTGGATTCCCTTACAATCAAGAGGCTCTAGGACCAGGAGTGATTTCCATGGGGTCACAGTGACCCACTCACTGGACATATGAAAAAGAATGACTGACACCAAGTAGTGACTGAAGAATATAATCTAAGTAAATTGGTGTCAAGGAAAAGTGTGTAATTGTGTTTATTATTAGCATACTTAATGATGTAAAAACACTCTCCGGCACATCCCTCTCCCCTCCCTCGTGTGTACCTCTTCAGTTGTGCTAGTTTTTTTTAATATAATTCTTCTAAAGTGAAATCTGATGTTGTTTTGTAGTTTTGTGATATTAGGAACTCTAGTAGTCATAGCAGAGAAGGAAGAAGGAGACAGTACAGGAAAATCGAAATAGCCACTTAGGATCAGATCCAGCCATGTTAGTAATTTCCTTATCAATACTATAATGGACTGAATTGTGTCTTCCCCAAATATGGCCTGTAAATTCTAACCTCAAGACCTATGGTAATGAGCCCTGGAGGTGCAGTGGTTAATCCAAAGTGAGTAGTTTGAGCCCACCACCCACTCCCTGGGAGAAAGATGTGGCCATGTGTTACTGTCACGGATTGACAGCCTCAGAAACATCAGGGGCACAACATTGTCCCCTAGACTCACTCTGATTCAGAATCGGCTTGTTGACAGTGGGTTGGGTTGATTTTTAGATGTCTGTGGTTATAAGTCCATTTGGGAATGGGTTGTCTTGGTTATTTTGATGTGGCAGGATTCAGATTCTTCTGAGATGTTTCATGTTTCTTTTCAGATATAAACGGAACCAACAAGCAAACTGGTAGGCAGCGGAGGTGGGGGGGTTGGGGAGGGGAGGAGGGGATGCTCAAAAGAGGTAAGAGCGCCCTTTCAGAGCCCACAGAAAGGAGAGCCTTCCCCCAGACGGCCATTCTTCTGTCGTCTATTCCTCGGTCAACACCTCCCTTGTGTTACTACTATTATAGCAACACCAGATAACTAAGACAGACAGCCTCACTTCTGTTTGTTTTTGCATTGTAGAGATTTATCTGTAATTTAGAAGTAGAGACATAACATGTTCCTTGGAAGTGGGCAGATTACCTCGGACAAAATGTTACCAGCGTGAGAAATGAGATGTGCATCACATCTTTTGATTATTTTCACGTGTCAAAGTATTAAGAGACAAAGAAAAACAAAAAATTCTCCTCAGAGGGTAAGCAGTCTTAGCTGGGAAAGGAAGCAGGGCCAGCGTTGTTTAGGATGCAGCATAAATGCCCCAGACCACCTTAGCAGAAGTGTCGTTAAAAAAGGGGGAAACAGAAAAACATTCGGGAGAAAGCAAAAGGAAACTATCTTCGTTTTTTGTGGGGCTGCACTTCCTCCCACCCCACCCGCAGCCCGCTGCCTGCTTTCTCTGCCTGGCCCTGGCCGTAAATGTCCCGCTGTCCAGGCACTGACCATGTTGTTTTGATGTGAGGGAAGGTTGTCCCAGCCAGAGAAGAAGGTCTTTATTGTGTTTTCAAAGTGGCTTTTTAATGACTTGTAATTCCAGCACATGTAAGAGCTGTAAAGTCTGGGAGGACGGTGGGGGAGCAGCCGGAGAGGCCCTTCATTAAAGGGCTGCCCCAGCTCTCCAGGAGGGCCAAGGAAGGGGAGGTGGCTCTCATTCTGGGCCCCTATTCTCTGTGTTTTATAGTTCGAGGTCAAAATACCTGCAGGGTTGCAATTCTCCCTCTGGGAGATTCCGCCCAGTGCCGGACGTTCAATAAACCACTGGTGAGAAAGTTAGCTTTGTAGGGTACGTGGTGGTATGTCATCTGACCCCATTCTCTACTCCCCCCTCCCCACCCCGTTGCTTGTTGTTTCCTATTTTCAGTGTGATCAGAAGGAGGAGGGGGTAGGCTACCAGCCAGCTGTCCATGCATTCAGCCACATTCCTGACTTACTTCAAAAAAAAAAAAAAAAGATTTGAAACAATCATAAAGGAGCTTTAAAACAAGAAACCCCCCACACACAGAGTTAGGGGCCCGTAGTCTTTCTGATGTCTGCTGTATGCTAAGTCCATGTGCAGGCTTTGAATGAAATCATTCGCGGCACTGCTGGGTGGCTGAACGGCATGTCATTGCAGAGAAGATGGCTAGCCATCTCCAGCCGGGAGCACTCGGTAGTTTGGCTCCCGTGCACGGAGCCAGTGTGTCACAGCAGATGCCCTGCGCCTTCTTGGAGAGAGGTGCCTCACCGAGTCAGCGCAGAGCCCTTCCGACTCGATGGCCCCGACTGTGGTGGTGCAAGCCTGTCTGTCACCTTTACACACAGACATTGTCAGGCAGCGTGACCATGCTTACGGAGGCTGTCTCCCCATCTCTGAGGAGGGCAAACAGTTACCAGTTGGTTCTACACCCAAAGGGTGGAGTGCCACCAGAGCTCCTGGTGATCTCCTTCTGGAGGAGGGACAGTCCTTGAAAGCCACTTGCATCACAGTTCTGTTCTAGCCCATGTGAGGTTATAGAGTTGGCATGGACTCTGTAGCAGCTGCTTAGAGATGCCATATATCTGCAGCTCAGTGTCCCTGCTGCGACCTGTGTATACATTGGGTCTCCTTAACCTGCTGGTGGAGAGTCTACCAACAGCGGTCAGAAGGTGACAGGTTCTACTCCTGAAGTGGACTTGGCATGCAGAACTGAGGGCAGATGTGTAAGAATGTCTCCTTCCACAGGCACCACTTGGAGACACTGTGGACTTGGTCCCAGACAGCAGTATAAAGGCAGTGTCACAATGAAGTGAGTCACGCAGGTGTCTCGGATTCCCAGGACATAGGAAAGTCCTGTTTACACTTCTTATGTGGTGTTACAAACATGTGAATAGCATTGCAAAACGTTTGAAAGACCGCGAGGATAGCCAAAATACAACACAGTGAGTATATGCACATCGGTGAAAAACATGGGGCTGACAGACTCACTTGTTCGATGACGGAAGGTGCCCACATATTTTCAATATATAAAAAAGGGCGGAATCTGTGGAACTCAGAAAATCAATGTACAGAAGAATGAGTGTGTCTTACGCCCCCTTACAATGAAATGACGCCCATGCTTCTACGTTGTCCAATATCGAAACATCTCTCCTGCTTCCCTGTTTCCAGAATGTTCCACTCTTGTTTTTCGTATAGCACCTTATGTGTGACAGAGCTGAGTAGCAATATCAAGCCTTCCCAGAAGGTGACACCTGTGTTATTCTGGGTAAACCAGAGAAACAAATCCATAGACACACATAAGGATATAAGGGTATGGTTTATATACAAGAGGAAAAGGACATTAAGAAAGCATCCCAACCCAGTCCAGTTCAAAGTCATAAGTCCAATATTAGCCCATCTGCCTAAACATCTCCTTCCAACTCGCGAAGTCACAGGTCAGTGGGTGCAGAATCCCGCCACTGGCAGGGGTCTCCCCATGGCTCCTCACTTCCAGGCTCAGGGTCCATCAACAGCATGCAGTGGTGGTAGAGGCAACTCAGCGCTGGCAGGGCTCTCTACATCGCTTCACCAGCTTCAGAGGTCTGATTCCATCAGGGTAAAGCTGTGTGGCTTCTCCTCCGGCTCCTTCAGCTCCTCAGATGCTGCCATCTTGTCTGTAATTCATCGTCTCTCAGACTGACTCCCAACAACTGGTGAGAAAGCTTCTCGTCTGCACAAGGGAAATATCGTGAGATTTCCCAGAAGTCTCAGGAGAAAGCCATGCCCACACAGAGGCCTCATTGGCTATTCAATGGCTATCTCCAGATTAACAGGCTAGACTCCACCCCTACATCTCAATCATGAAATTAACATAAGCACATGACTGCCACACCACCAGATTGCAAATGCTGTCTTCCAATGGGGGAGGGGGGACTCCCTTATTTATGTCATTTCATTTTACAATGTAAAATACTCAAAATGCAAGCTGTGCTTTCTTCAAGGAAGGTAGTGGAATGGCTTGGCCAGAAAGATCCTTGTCTCTTTTGATGCCTATATAATTATTTAAATTGTTCTTATTGGATAACAATTTTTGACTACAAATTTTCAAGGCAGCATCAAGGGCCATAAGCAACATTCCCTCTGAAGTTTCTCAGAGTCGGTAAAGGTGACTCTGCCAGGAGATGGTCCCAGATCCATTTGGTCAACCTTCTGTCAGGCAGGAGAAAGCGAAGCTGCATTTGTTTCAGTGTTTGGAAACAACAGGCTTTTCCCTGGGAGTTCCAAGTGTTTTTGTTTGTTTGTTTAATTTTTAGGGGGGATTAGTCCATCACAAATGAAGGAAATTTCCCTTATTTTTCTCACAATGTGTGTGTAGTGTTTTGGGGTATACTGTTAATAAATAATTACTGTAGTGTCCCTGCTTTGTGGTCCTAGTGCTTAAAAAAAATTAATGGTCCTTGCTTTGATTAGGTAGTATTTTTCGTTCCTAATGTGGCAAATATTCTTGTCTCTGAGTGATTGATCAACTTTTCTTTTCAATAGGTTCCTTAATTGTTCTTGTAACAGTTCTTTGTAACAAGTCATACGCAGGCTTTTACATTTTCACTGACTCTAATAGCATCCACAAATGTCAGTGAGGTGAGTGCATCCTGTCTACTCGCTGGTCTGCTGTGGTTGGGTGTGAGTCTCTTCTGACTCGTAGCCCTACCTTGTGACAGAGCAGACCTGCCCCATCGTGGGTCTGGAGCTGAAATCTGACAAAAAGTTGGCTTTTCTTCTTTCAAGCTGTGAAGTTACCGTGTGTGGTTGGATCCTTCCCGTTTTTGATTAGCAGGCACACACATAACCCTTGGGCCACCAGTTTGGTTAAACCATTCCCGTCGTCTCTTCATGGACAGAGGAGACCTCTCCCATCGAGTTCCAGGGCTGAAGCCTTCATAGAAGCAGATTGGCACATCTGTCTCCTCTGAAATGGCACAAGGGTTCAAACCACCCAGCTTTGAGTTGGTAGCCAAGAGGGCTTTAAAGACGGTGCACCATGGTTCCTCCCCGGGTGGTATCACACCTCCAACTCCGTGTCACCGAGCCACTTCAGCCCACAGCAACCCTGTCGGTGTAAAGAGAACGACTCCTGTGGGTTGCCACACTCAGAACCTTAACACAGCCAATGGTGGTTTTGAACGGTTGACCTCGTGGTTAGCAGTCCAACCTGTAGTCATTTCAGGGCTCCAGAGATGGCACACATGTAGGGTTTTGACTGAAAGATGCGTGTTGTGAGTTGGTGGAGAGTCGTGGACTAGCAGGAGAGGTCATTCTCAACAGGAGGAGACAACATGACGAAAACCACTGGTGGCAAATATTCTCACTGCAAAGGAAGAGCAGTCTGTACTGTATTTCTCGCACTCGTTGGACATGGGTGTTACGAATTCTGCTCCATTCTGAGTGCGCAGCACAGCGGTTCTCCACTGGTGGGTCATGACTCCTTTGGTGGTTAAAGGAGCCTTTCACAGGGGTCACCTAAGACCATGGGAAGCACATATTTCTGATCGTCTATGGAACCAAGACCTCACATCGCTACCTGTCTCCAGGTGGCTCTGCCCACATGTGACTGGATATCAGCTGAGGTACCTCATTCTAAAAATGTGTCGAAAGACTCAACTTATTCATGAGTTTAGATGGTATGTTCAATTTGTAAGAATGAAAATACATCTGCATATCAGATATTTATATTACGATTCATAAAAGTAGCAAAATGACAGTTTTGAAGTGCAGTGAAAATAATTTGAAGTTTGGGGGTGGTCAGTACCACATGAGGAACTGTATTAAAGGGTTGCAGCATTAGGAAGTTTGAGAACCAGTGAAGTAGTGGTTTCATTGTCGCCTTTAATGTAATCTTCACACTGGAAGAGATGGTTTTTTCCTCATCTCACACATGTAGGATGTGGCAGAGGGTTCAAGCCCAAGTCTGACTAGTGCCCAAACTTAAGCTTTTTGTACCAGACCATGGATTAAACTTTGCTTAGAGCACAATCGCATCAACTGAAAATTGCTATGATGCTGCTTACACATTCATGAGGAAAAAGCTCTCAAGGCAGCAGTGTTTGTTTCCTTCACCATTTCAATGACGGGGGTTGGGTGAGCAATGCAGGGTAACTTGGCCAGGACTGAGAGACTGTACAAGGTGATTTTGGAGTGAGTTTTTTAAATGCCTATTGAGTCATGTCACAGATAATTTTAGAAAGAAGGATTACAGAAAATATTGAAAGGTATTGAAGGTCTATCCAGAGGGATTTATTCACCAATGTACTATCTTGTTAGGCTGTTTCATATACTTCATAATAGAGGCGAGAGATGGAGTCTCTACATGTTCAACTACTAACCAACAGATTGGAACTTTAAACGTACTCAGAGGCATCATGGGAGAGAGACCCAATCATCTGTTTCCAAATAGTCACAGCCTGGAAATCCCAATGGAGCAGTTTTATCTTGCATACATGGGATTAAACCATGAGTTGCCAAAAACTAACCACAGGGGCAAATGCATGCTAGAAGATCTCCATCTTCTGTAATGTCTTATCGAAAGATGATGTTTGTGAAAGATCTGAAGGGAGCAGGACCCCTCTGTCTTGGAACATACCCATTCCTGACTATGAAATTATCTTTGAGTTTCCAGGAGGTTTGAGAGGAGTTCCTAAGAAGATTCACTTGGAACCCAAAGTAGCCAGGTTCAGCTTACTCTTCGTGGACTGGAAGCTGTGGCTTGTGGGAACTCTGACTAAGGAGATCATCAGATGCAAGCAAGCAGTGCCATCCAGGTCTAGATCACTGCCTTGTGAGCGGAGACTCGGCATATTTTTTGGGGATTTTTTGATTTCTGTTTTGTCAAGGCCTATCTTCTTCCTTGATTAGCTAATGTAGCACAGTTCCTAACTGATTGAGCTCCCCTCATCCCAGAACATCTGCTGTGTTTCCTAAGGAGCGTCATTGTTAGTCATTCGATTTGTTAGCCTAAGCTAGAAATGTCAGGGTTATTATTAGGTATGCATTTAAAACAAATCTTTATTGTGGGTCTATTATGTGTGTGGCACTGGGGATAACCCACTGAAGAAGGCAAGCACAGAGCTTGCCTTCTTCAGTGGGAGCATAGCATAGATTTAGGTTGGGACTGGTGCTGTAAAAATTGCTTCTTTCCCTCCAGTTCCTTTCCAGTTGGTTAGCTTGTCTTGCTACATGTGTTCCTAAATGGGGTTGTGACCCGGTCCCTTTTTCTCCTCCATCTCCCCTTAGATTTTTTAATGGTTCTTCATTGCCCACCTGGATTGAGGCTGGGGACCTCCAACTGCCCTTCCTGCCTTCATTTTCTTTCCCCAGGTCTTTCTCTGCAGAACTCTATGAAACACAAATCATGACAGGAAGCCTACAAGACGATATTAAATGCCTGAGTAAAAGGATGGTGGTGTGGGGCCATTTTCAAAACCTGAGAATCATTGTGTCAAATCTATGATATATCCACATGAAATCCCCTCCTTCTAGTTTGATAGGAGGGCCATTAGGAAAAACAAACAAAACGAATAACTAATAGGGATTGTTCCCTAGACATCATATCCCTCCAGTTAGAGGCCAAACGTGCACTAGCACATGGATAGTAGCTTTGAGTGTGTTCAGAGAGCACCCCTTAACACCAACAGAGCAGTCCATTCACTTCGGCCTCTAGCCTCCAAGTGCAAAATCAGTCTGGGTGGAAATGATATTTCTCCTGTACACATCTCACTTCTTGTCATGCGTGAGGGGCTCAGATAGGATCACCATATGATACTCCCAAACATATGCAAACTGCCCCAAGGAATAGAAAAGTCTCCCACACAAGCCCTTCATGAAGGAGTGACAAGATATGCCAGTGACCCCCAACCAGGTAAGTTGATCTGTGGACTGTAAACTTAGGTTGCACTTGCTGCCTGAAGCTGAGGAGACGTGACGATTACTCTGCCATCCAACTCCCTGCCAGACCACCCAAGGATAGGCTGTGTACACATCACAGGATGGCACTTTGAACTACATTTTTTATGTCCCACAGACATTTAGACAAAACCAGGGGTGTGATGGTTTGTTCTTGAAGACCACGATGCTAGCAGGGAAAGGAAGTGAGAACACTGGTCACGAGGCTTGCCAGAAGGAATGCTTTCTCACAAAACCCCAGTTCCAGATGGGTTAAAGACCAAGTGCTCGTTGATAATCCTTTGTCGTCTTACCATCCACACAAAAGAAACCGAATAGTTTAATGAACTCCTTATTTATCCATCGCTCAGAATAGGCAATTATTTTGTCTTGGCCAGTCCTAAATTCCCTCCGTTAGCATTGACTTTAAATAAAGCTAAGCGCACAGTTTGCCCTCACTTCATTTTTCACACCCTGGGTGGTGTAAACATAACACACTCAGCAGTTTATTAAAAGGTTATGGGTTCAAGTCTACCCGGAGGCAACTTGGAAGAAAGACCTGGTGATCTAGCCTAACAAGGTAGCCATGGAAAACCCAAGGGAGCACAGTTCCGCTTCGACACAGCTGGGTCGCCCTGCATTGGGAAAACTAGTTGGCAGCTGATTACTCCACGTTGGTCTCTCTAAAATGTTAGAAATCCTTCATTCCCTTATCATTCCATGCTGCTTCAGGTCCCGGTGAGGACACGCTTGGTCTTTGGAACTTGGTTAACTTGTGCCTTTTCTGTGACTGTTTTTCTGAGGCGTCTTCCCATCCGAACAAATCCCGCCTTCTGGCTCCCATTTAGACAGACTTGGAAGATAGCTGTCATTCTCGCCCATTAAAATGTTGCTCTTGTGATCAGTGGAGTGTTTTCTGGGCCGACATTGCCTCTTAATTATCTGATTTCCTAGCTTGATATGCAGTGCCAGGCACTTCAGTGACACTCAACAAATGTTGAGTGCAAATATGTATTTATATTTATGTGTGCCTGTGTGTGTGTGTGTGTGTGAGCGCACGCGTGCATTAGGCATTTACAGTTAAAAGGAGTCTTCGCTCTAGTAAATACAGCTGAGTGATCTGGAGATGTAATTTTGATACTCTTCCTTTCTGGAGGTGGACTGTGTGGGCCACAATGGGGTGGGGGGGGGTCACACTTATTGTATAAACAGATAAAGTGACACACAGCTCAGGGTATAAGCCTCGCTTGTGCAAACAAGTTCACGCAACAAAATCCTGGACTACATTGTGGGCCCCCGTCAGCAAGCCATACAAATTGGATTGTGTTTTACCTGCCTTTGCAGCCCCTGCCTTTGTGCAGGAGCATGCAACCTAGCCAAGGAGGGTGGAACTCCTGAAAACTCCAACAGAAAGAGACTTTAAAAAAAAATTACTTTTTGATTCTACTATGCAAACTTTACACCATCAAAATAACAAAAGGAAGGCAAGAACTACCAATTAATCTTGTATTGAGACAGCAAGGGGGTGCCAGAGTCCAAAATCCCAAAGCATTTGCTTCTGTTTTCAAAAAGCAAATCACTTTCTGAGAAATTTCAATAACAGGATGTCTAAGTGAAAGAAATGTCTGCCTCCCTGTTTCCTAGAGGGACTGTGCAGGGGCATGATAACGTGAAAGTTACACGACCACCATACTTCTGCTGTCTTCATGATCATGAAATACGATTCTGTCCCCCCCCAGTGTTGGCATGCTCTCATGAAGGTAGTGGAGCTGGTGAGATACCACTATTAGATTGCATAAG
Source organism: Nesogale talazaci (assembly GCA_004026705.1). Classification (NCBI taxonomy): domain Eukaryota; kingdom Metazoa; phylum Chordata; class Mammalia; order Afrosoricida; family Tenrecidae; genus Nesogale; species Nesogale talazaci. The sequence goes on along the minus strand of PVJH01000505.1, from coordinate 121,402 downwards.
GGGAGCTGGGTCCTCCCACCTCTGTTTCCTCGGGTTGGATAATTACCAAGACAGATTAAATAATAACCTTAATTTCAGTGGTTGGACTTTTATTAAGCCAGCACCTTTGGGTTTTGGCAGTCAGTCAATTAAATATTTATTCTTTGAAGGAACGAAGGAAAAAATACAAATGAGTTCAGTTCCTTTTAAAGGGAGAGTTAAACTAAAGTCGTGTCTAAAGTTGAGTCGTGCATGCTGAGTGAAACTATCTGGTTATAGGGATACTGTTAGTCCCCCCCAACAACCAGCATCTTATTGAATGGTGTTGCTGTTGGCATTTCTGTTTAAGTGGATGTGTGATCACACCCAGTGGAGCCCCAGTGGCGGAGTGATGACCAGTTGGGCTGTTAGTTGTATGGTTGGCAGTTCACAACCACCAGCAGCTCCGAGGGAGAAAGACAGGGCCTTCTGCTCCTGTAAAGAGTTACAGTCTCAGAAACTCATGAGGCCGATTCTACACCATCTTGAAGAGGCCTGTGAGCCGGCATCCTCTGGATGGCACAGAGTCTGGTTTTCGGTTGTGCCCTTTTGAGACTGTTAGCATCTCTAAAGGTAGTGTTACGAAAGACACGATTACCTTACACAACAAAAATCCCAGAACTGTATTCATGTGGAATTTTTCCCTTGTGGAATTGGGGCCTATTAGAATAAAAAGAAATAACCGAAGACAGCAACTTCAGGATTTGTTTGTCTCAAGTTGGAAAAGACAGAACCCCAGCCATTGTCTAAAGAGCTCCAGCCCATGTACCTTGAACCTCCCACTAAATTGTGTTACTAAACCAAATCCATTGCAGCCCAGCCGATTCCAGAATAGAACCACTCGGAGGATTTCCAAGTCTGCAGATGGCAGAGAAAGGAGACTGCTCCTCCTCTCTCCTCTGGAGAGCCTGTGGTGTGGAACTACTGTTCTTTTGATAAGCAGCAGAGAGCGTTAGCTATTCTGCCTCCAGGGCTCCTTGATTTATGAAAATAGAGGTAGATGGCTTCCCTCCTGTTTCCAGCTCTGCTTTCATGAAAGGCGCCTACTTGAGGGTCCTGTACGGTTGCCTATGGGGTCCTTGGTGCTATCTCACCTGAAGGAGCTGGAATGTGCTCATTGTTGTCCAGGGGGGTGGGGGCTCTTCACACCGGGCCCCTTGTTCTTCATTGGTGGATTTATGCTCATTCACCAAGTAGTCACTGAAGCATTTTTAAACATGTATGTCAGGTTCAGGTTTACCTGAACTAACATTAGTTAATGTAGATATGACTTCAATGAAAACTAGGTTGAATGCTCTGGAAACCTGAAGGAATATCCTTTCAAACAGTGTCCAGTCAAATTGGGCTTCAGGGGCAAAACATTATATAAATTATGAAGGGCCTGGTCTCTAACACCTTTGCACATGCCTGGGTTCTTGCTCAGAGTTGGTGATCATGAATCCATTAGGAGTGTGGTTTACAAAAGATAGAAATCCAGACCCCCCACTCAAAGAAAAACCCCTGATCCTAAATCAGAGGTTCCCAAACTTATATGGTCTACTGTCCTCTTAAAAAATAAAATAATTCCTCATGACCTCCCTAGCAATGAAAACCTTTTGTACTCCAGCCCAGAATCCAGGATAAAGTGTAGGTATCTGCTCTTACGATGCCCTTAGATCATTCCTCACACTACCAGGGGGTGTGGTGGTGCCCACTTTGGGAAACTATGTCCTAAATCAAAGAGTGATTGGTTAATGCATCTTTCCAAATGCTAGTCAACATTACAAAATACACAGAGAGACACATGTATATGTTACCAGTAGGTGTGCCATGGAGTTGGCCCTGACTCCCAGAGACCCCATGAACAGGAGAAGGAAACACCCCCAGGTCCTGTGCCACCCCCAAAGACCATGAAAATTATACCAGGAGATTTTTTCCCCTCAACGTCATTCTCCCAGCTCCAATATGGCTTCTGCTTATTCATTCTACCAAGTCAATCTCAGTGAAGTCTCCAGTGCCCTCCGTGTCCCCCTTATATCAATTCACTGAGTAATTTACTGACATCGGAGGTAGTATTAATCAAAGCAATGAGACATTTCCACTCTAGGTGCCGTTGAGACAGGGCTGACTTGCAAGGACCCTGAGTACAACAGGAAATCGTGGCCCTGTCCCGTGCATCCTAACCATCATCGTGAAGTTTGAGCCCTTGATTGCAGCCACTGGGGCAACCCATCCCTTTGAGAGTGTCCTATTTTTGGTGACCTTCTATTGTCTCGAGCATGATTTCTCTTTTGTAGGGACTGGTCTCTCCTGATAACATGCCCAAAGTACATGAGACTAAGTACAAAGGCTTGAGACCAAGGCTTATCATTCTCATTTCTTTTTTTCCCCTCCCATACCCCATATCATTCTCATTTCTAAGGAACATTCTGGCTTTACTTTTTCCAGGATAGGGTTGTTTATTCTTCTAGCAGTCCATTGTATTTTCAGTATCGTTCTCCAACACCATAATTTAAGACATCCCTTATTCTGTTGTCTTCCTTATGTGTTGATCACCTTTCTTATATAGAGGAGATGGAAAGGTCCATGGCTTGGACACAGTGCACCTTAATTCTCAAAATGACATCCTTGCTTGAAAGCAGTGGTTCGCAACTTTCCTAATGCCCGGACCCATTAGTATATAGTTCCTCATGTTGCAGTGACCACCACCCCCCCACCCCAAACCATCAAATTACTTTTGTTGCTACTTCGTCACTGTAATGTTGCTACTGTTATGAATTGGGTGACCCCCCCCCACAAAGGGGTTGCTGCCCACAGATTGAGAACTGCTGCTCTAAAGGGATCTGTGGCAGCAGATTTGCTCAGTGCGATGCACTGTTTGATTTCTTGACCATTGCTGCTTCCATGAGTGTTAAGTGTGGATTCAAGTAAGTCCCTGACAATTTCAGTCTTTTCTGATCATGAGTTTTCTGATCATGAGTTTCTGATCATGATTCATCCAGTTTTGAAGAAATTGGCTATATTTATATATACTAAAGATCATTTTGTTGGTTCTTTTACAGCTCTCATAACAATCCATACATCCATCTTATCAAGCATATTTGCAGATATGTTGCCATCATTTTCTAAACATTTACTGTTTGAGCCCCTGGTATATTGACTCTGCCTTTTTTCCCTCCCATCCTCGTGGCTCTTTAGTTTCAATTCATAGCACTGACTGCTGTCTCCCTTCCCCCCATGGAGTCGACCCTTAATCCTCCTGTGGGAGTGTGGGTGGGTGGGTTTATGCATCGATCATTGGGATCAGTTCTCCCTTCTTCCCCTCCTTCTCATACCTTCCTTCTATCCTCCTGGGATCACTGCTCCCATTTCTGTTCCAGAGGGCGGTTTACCTGATCTGGATTACTGTGCCCTTCCTTCTGGGAGGGGGTCTCCCCTTGTCTACAGATAGGTTTTGGATCTCTGCTCTGACCCTCCTCGTTCTCAGCAATATGGTTTTTTGTTACCTGATTCTTTCGACACCTCCTGATCACACAGGCTGGTGTGCTTCTTCCATGTGAGTTTTGTTGCTTCCCAGGTAGATGTCGGTTTGTTTAACATCAAGCCTTTAAGACCCCAGGCACTAAATCTTTTCATAGTTGGGCATCATCAGCTTTCTTCACCACATCTGCTTAGATGCCCATTTTTGTCCACAGTGATTGTGCTGGGAGGGTGAGCATTACAAAATGCCAGGTTGTTAGAACAAAGTGTTCTGGCATTGAGGTGTGATACACAGTGATGGCTATAGTCCTATTTCTGCATCACTAAGAGCTTCAAATCCACTTCACTTTTCAGCAAGCAGGACTATACTATCTGTACACGATAATTTTAATTCATCTTCCTTCAATCCTGGTGACTCATTCTTTATATAAACAAGCTTCTTGAATTTTTTAATACATAATTTTATATATGCAATTTATTTCATTTTTCCTTCAGATTCTATATATTCAGCCTTTTTATTAGTTGATTCACTGCCAAGTATGTCTGTGGTAGATTTTAAAGTATATTTTACTTTGCTTTGATTATTGACTTCATGGGGCTCATTGTATCACCTACCTTATGTGAGGGAGCTTCAAAAAATTTATGGACAAATGGAACCAAAGGTAATGGAATTTTCCCATAAATTTTTTAAAGTCCCCTCTTCTGTTTAGTCTTCTACTTGACACATAACTTCTAGCCAAAAAAATCGACAACTCTTTACTCATCAGCCTATCACTTTTATCCTTGGATTTTGAATTAGAATAACCCTTATTCCAAGAACTCTCCTTTCCTTCCTTTTATTATTTTGTCACTGGCATCCTTAGTAATTTCTCACTTCTTGCATGTAGCATTTCTGAGATGTAGTTAGTTAGCATCGCTATTCTTAGGCCTAGTCATCTAATTTATGAGCTCTTGTAAATTCTAGTCTCTACGCCTGTGATTTTTATCCCAATAGATAACTGAAAGTTATTTATTAGACTAATGAGGCAGTATTAAAGTGAGATATATTTTAATTCACCACTCAACTAGAGAGTATGACTCAAGTCAGCTCCTGTTTGTTTCCTTGGGGTTATGATCTACAAGAGGTAAAAACCACATCCCCAGCCAAGCTTTCTTTGTGACCTCCTCTTTCGGACTGAACATGCATACAAAATCATTGCTGAATCACCAGTGATGAATACCGATCATACGCCAGTTACCCCCAGAATGCCTCCTGGTCCAGAACGCCAGTAGCCATCTAGCTCTGAGGCGCAGTGTGCTTGTTTTGGTGTGTCCAGGCAGGCCTGCTTCGACTCTCTGAAGCTCAGTTCTCTTGTTCTGCATCCTGCATTCACTTGGTCTCCACCTTGCCTCTGGTCTTTGGGATTGAGTTGTGTCCTGTCGTCTGCCTGGCTGACCAGCATCCTAATCTCCTGCATGAGGAAGACCCTTCAGAAAGACACTTGAACTTCAGCTTTAACATCTACTTGTGCCTCTAACCAGGTGGGCATATCCTCAACCACTCACACTTTCAGTGAGTTGTGGCACATCCCGAGAATGTGAGGGGTCTGCTAAGGAGGGGGGAAGTGGTTACTACAGGGATCGTGGAGTGGAATAGCATTTTGGAAAAGTCAGACCTTTGGGATACCTTCAATCTCCTCTTCATTAGACGAATCTCATGTTTTCGAAAGAAATTGTGTTTGCAATAATTGTCTGAATTATTTCTTTTTGAGATTCTATCAAATGAATGGCACACAGTACCTAGTAGATAGTAGGATGTCCGTGAATGTCAGCAGCATCTGAATATTTCTCAACTTGTGTCCCTTTTTAATAAAGAGGGGATCCTGGCAAGGTCCTGCTTCTGGCTTATTAGCTGGATTGAATGTGCTAACACATGCGTCAAGGACTTCCAGCCTTTAAAATGCTACTCCAAAGCAGGTACAGCCCTAGGTTCATCTGAAAGAGTTCAAATCCTGACTCTTAGACAGTCAACGTTGCATTCACCTGGTTGATAATTTTTCTTCTGCTTCGGTATGAAAGCACCATGGTGGGTCCTTGGCATTTATGTGTTCGTTAGACCCAATATATGTCTAGTTCATGTGGCTTCCTGATTAGGATTGTGAATTTTGAAAGTAGACTCTCCTTTCTCAAATAGTAAGCATGTCAGAAAAGTCTGCTGTGTCCTCAGCTGGGGTCTTCCTGTAGCCTCTTGACCCAGTGCTTTGTGGTCAGTAACTCCATCGGTTTTTCACCAGCCTAGAAGTCTCCAGACTCCCTACAGATTCAGTGCAGCAAGCACATTTCTAACCTTACAGGCACCTCATGGACCCCACAGGAAAGACTGTTTTGCTTTTCATTGTGTGAGGTTGCCAACCGTGGCAGTGAGTCAAAGGAAAAAGGTTTTAATAGCTATTGAAAGGAGAGTGAAAAGGTGCTGAACCAAAATTTCCTTTCCGAATGCCAAATACCTTTCCAGGAGCGAGAGGCACCAAGTTCAAAACAGAAGAGTGAACACATGAACACATAGTCTGGATCAGAAGGCAGCATGACTGTATTAGATTCATAGTTGCATGTTTTAAAGTGGCTCTAAAAGTTCCCCCATTAGTACCTTTTAACGTTACCCATAAAATGCCATTTTACATCTGGCATCGGATTTATTAATTTCACTAGTATGAATATATAGGAATATTTTTGAAAACTCCTGTGGTCTTGTAAAGCCTCCAGGCCCTTATTAGCTGAAAAATCTTGCCTTCTGCCAGGGCATGGAGCCAAGGCAAGATCCTTAAGTAGATAACAGCATTTGAAATAATAATAATGAAAGAGAAGTCCACACGGAGCTTTGAAAAACCTAGTATGGAACTTGAGGCCGAGGGATAGGATTAAGCAGCTGTCACTGCTTAACCACCTTCCCTCCAAAGGGTTTAATGCCTAGCACCATGGGAATGGAGGTGACTCATTCATTCAGTCCATCTGTTGCCTTGGGAAGAGATTCCATATTGGCTCTCCCTACTCTTAACTTTAGAAGTGGTAGTCAATGAATTGGGGAGAGATTATGGCTTTTCCTCACTCTTGTGGGACATTTCTTCACTTAGGTCACCTTGATGGATATTGTTGCCTCCTGCCCTCCCCAGTTAGAGCACAGGTTTTTTTAATGGCTCCATTAATTTTTTTTAAGATGAAAAAGACCAGCATTTTGGTTCCCACACTTGTCATTGTCCTTTGAACACCTTAACTCTCCACACTTTTTCAGTGAAAATTTATCTTTTGTCTTTTATGAGGAACAGATGAAATGTTCCAAGTCTACCATACAACCAGTGCTCAACATTTTGTAACTGAAGATCAGGCCCAGCCCACAAGGTCATCTCTTAGCAGGGGAGGGGAGTTGCCATTCTGTGTTTGGAGTGGTTCTTGACTCGGAGAGTGGAGTTGTACACGCTCACAAGCCACTGGCATCTTCCGTTGGGGGCCTCACGGTTGCCTGTTTGGAGTATTAAGTTAAATAATCACCCCTCTCTCTATTTTCCTCCCCATCCCCAAGGAATAAGGAATCATACCCAGATCCACCCACTGCCCTTTAGGACAGAGTAGAAGTGGCCCATAGGCTTTCTGAGGCTGCCAATCTCTATAAGACAGGCAGCATCATTTTTTTTCCCCATTGGAGTGGTTAGTTCGCCCATGTAATGTACCCTTAGACTACCAGACTAGTTAGGTTCTATCAAGTCAGGTCCAACTCATAGAAATTCTGTGTACAAGACATTTGTCTACTCCTGTGGCATCCTCACAGTTATTAAACTATTCACCATCGACTCAAAGACCAAGAGACTTGCCTCAGAGTCTAGCTTATTGGATAGAAGTAGTCATAACTTAAGTTTCTTAAAACTGCTCACCACTTTCTTGTTCTACATAACCACCATGTTCTTTTACGTGCAGGTGAGCGTCTTACTCGCCCAACCTTCACAGGCAGCACATGCCATACTCGGAAGGTGGCGCTGTCCCTTTACCCCTCCTCTCCCCTCCCCTCCTTTTAAAAAATTTGGTTTTTCTGTATACTTCATGTTGTCCTGTGTTTGCTCTCTTCCCTGTTTCCTGGAGCCAGTGTGGGGGAACTCCAACCCGTAGCTTGCCTGTGCTTAGGTGAAAACCCCTGCATTCTGTGTGACCACTGACCTCATCTGAAAAGAAGCAGGGTTCATCGTGGCCCAGAATGACTTGATAATATTGCTATGAAAGAAATAATTTAAAAGGACTGTAAATCTTTTTAGATGTGAAGATTTACAGGAATGATAATTCATTAATCAATAATGAAGTGCTTTCAGGAACATTGTCAGATCATCAGAGGCATGCTTAAAAATTAATAGTGCCAGTGACAAATAGATAACACTTTTTCTTGTTACTCAAATTTTTGATCACCTTCAGCTATATTTGCTTCTTCCTGTGAAGTGATTGGTGCTTAAAACAAAACACAATAAAAAACATGACTAATTACTACCCAGGGCTGTAAAGACTTTGTGTTGTTCTTACAACTGGAGTTACTTTTGCTATGTAAAGTGATTATTTCAAGCGGTCAAGGTTGGAATAAAGCAAGGAGGTGTTGCATGCATTTACAATCTTTGGTTATTGGTCTTTTCATAATGAAGAGCTTGAAACACTCAGACTTCTGTTTAACTGTATAATTGAATAATTGTGTGTAATTGAGGGGGAATCTTTATAGCAAGGTCCACTGGAGATAATATAACGTTACAGTTAAAATCAGTGTTACAAATGAGTAATATGGTATTTAGCCTAGAAAATGCAGCAATCAACATAAAATGATATGAACACGATTTTCCATGAACATTCCTCACAAATCCCTAGGTTCCAGAAGCTGCTGATTGGTAAGTCAGACATTCCTTCCTAAGAAGACTGTAGAATTCAGTTTGAAATATGCAGTTAATGAGGATCAGAAAGAGGTTGTGGCTATTGGTAGGTCCTACTGTGTTATTAACTGAACTAATCTAATTTCTTCATTTATTATGAGGTTGACCAGAGAATGTAATGACTCTGACCCCTTTACTGATACCGTAGGGTAAGATGGTGGAGACATGCAGATGGATGCTTCTTGGACTAGCTGGGTTCCTATTGCTGGACAGACTCCTTAGAAGATTCCACATGAGACAAGGTTGTGGACAGTGACAGAATTTTGCATTTTGTCCTATCTTGTTTGCTATTTTCATAGAAAGTTACTTTATAGAAGGCCTGCTTAATGAAAACTCAAAGCTTGGGCTGGGCAGGGGACTTCATGGGATCCTAGAATTATCTTTTTTTTTTTTAAGCCTTAGGAAGTACTAGACTAACCCTGAAAATTTTAAGAATTGCTGGAGATAATTATAATGTCTGTAATTTAAAGTGGTGCAATTATTTGGATTAGTAAAGCACACGGGAGGTCAGCCTGAGCCACAGTTCACAAAGGAGGGAAGGGGGTTGGCGGGACTTGGTCTGTTCAATATGAACCAGTCAAAACTACATTTATATTTCAGAAGTAGCACGACCTTGGACCTTTACAGTTCTGATGTGCTCCTCCCTGATCCTAGTACACATGGGTCTTGAGTATGCACTGTGGACCACATTTTAGAGATGCTGACAAAACTGAAATGATATCCAGAGATAAGTCCCTAGGTTTGGGATGCAACCGGTGCACTTTAAGGAAAGAGATATAGTATTTTTGAAGTCGCTCTCCTGGAGCTGTCTGGGTGAGTTCTGGCCAGCCGTAGACGCTGCTTCTTGGTAAGTTGAGGATCTCATACAAGACATTGTGGGGGAGAGATCCGAGGAGAGAGAGAGCAGGCTGCAAGTTCACTGTCCTGGACGGTTGGCTCCCACCTGCATGTATGTGTGCTGATGCTTGTGGCAGGCTCCAGGGAGGTGCCTTCCATAAGCTTCCCTGCACATCCATGGACATGTGACCCTTTGTTATCATCGGCTGACTTTAAGCCTACTTAGCACCAGAGCTTATATTATATTTTAGTATACCAAAGTAGCAGAAGGAGGCAATTATGAGAACATAGGCTGCAGTCTTATTTCTCACAATTTTTTTGCATTTCTTCTGGGTTTTTTTTGTTTGTTTTGTCTTTTTGTCCATCGCATAACTTGTCCTTCTTCTGCTAACTTCTACGCAGAGAAACCTTTGATGTTGGTGTTCCCTACCTTTGAGTCTGTTGCAACTTTTGGCAGGCCTGTGGACCACAGGGAGAGATGGCCTGCTCTTGCTCCACCCCCTCACTGTTATGTGTGAACGCTTTGGGACAGCCACTGTCGCTCTCTTTCACCATGGGTCTTCCTCTTTGGGGCTGCCTTTATTCTTTGCCAAACATGATGTCCTTTACAGGGACTGGTCTCTTCTGATGAACATATCCAAATGCCAGTCTCACTTCTAAGAAGCATTTGATAGTGACTAAGAACTTATCTGGTTTTGCCCCACATTGTTTTAGGAAAAAAAATACAGTTTATGGAAATAATGCTGATATGCATCAACATATACGATAGGCTTTAAAAGAGGTAAATATGGAAAGTAGGTTAGAGTCCAGGTGCGGGGGTTATTTTCTTAGGTTGATACTTTTTAAAATGGAAATCTTAACTAAATAATTGGATAGATACCTCAACAGATACCATGTATTTTAAGGCTCTTCTATGATCCTTTTAGATACCCTTTTTGCTGCTTCTTAGATCCAGCTTGATACCTTTGGATCCTTTGCCTCAAATAAATAATTTTTCCTGTTCACTTCTCTGCCAAATAAAATATGGGGAGAAAGTATACAGTGTTATGCACCCCCACCCCCCCTCCAGCCCACATTCTCATATTCACTACTCATACTCATCTGAGCTGCAGGAGCCCGTGATACTTTCCTCTCATCTTCTTTTAGAAAAGTGTGAAACATTTAAGCTTACCAGTTTCTGACAATCGCACGGCAATTGAGGTTCTTTAAGGGAAAATCCTTATAAGGCAGCAGTTCTCAACCTATGGGTCATAACCCCTTTGGGGATCAAACGATCCTTTCACCTGATTCAGAACAGTAGCAAAATTGCAGTGATGAAGTAGCAACGCTGAAAATTTTATGGTGGGGGCGGGGGTCACCACAACATGAGGAACTGTTATAAAGGGCCGTGGCATTAGGCAGGTTGAGAAGCACTGTTTTAAGGAAAAACAGCATGGAAGAAGAAAAAACGTAAATTCAACTACCTTCCCCACCTTTTGATTTTTCTTTTTTCATGATTGTCCTGGTGTGCTGTTTACAAGAACAAGAACAAGAAGGGAAAAATCAAGTACAAATTGTGCTTTATTTCATCTAGTTTTGCTTTGTTTTGGAAATTTGCATGGATTTATTTAGCTAGAGAGTTTTGTGTTGGCCATTTCTTCCAGGTATGAACAGAAACATTGACCTTCACAGATGTCGATTTGAAATACTCATTAAAAGAAATGGTTAGACATTATTATATGGGTGATTGTGAGATTGCAGAACACCACCCCTCCCAACCCCCTATGTGTCCAGCCTATGTTTCCATTTACAGAACATGACCTTCCTTTTATCTAAAGCTTATCTTTTTAAAAGACTTAAACAATTCATTATTTGTCCTTGCTAAAGCTGACCTGTAGGCTAGTGCATAGAGTGTTGACAGTGATTTTGAGTTTTACTTGTGTTCCTTCAAACTCAAATTCAGAGTTTGTCCCTTTTATCCAACGGCTTTATTTAAGATGTTACTGCGTCAAAGCAACTAGTCATCTTATCAGGTAGAGAGTAATTTATTTTATTGATTGAAAACGTCTATTTGTGCATATTCTACCCACAGTTGATGGGTTCAAGGGGAAGTTGTGTTAAGGAGCGATATAAAAGACATCAGACAAGATAAAGCATGCGATTGTTCATCTCCTGTACAGCCATGACTTCAGCAGCCAGGTCTGAGCAGAAAGAGAGAGAGAGAGAGAGAGAGAGAGAGAGAGAGAGAGAGAGAGAATGAATGAGAATATATTTCCAAACAAGGCTTATATACACTCCGGGAGTGTGCAACCCCCCAACCACACACACACACACACACACACATACACACACACACACTAATTACAGGTTAACCATATGCATAATACAATGGGATTTTACAATAGGCAAGTTAGAGCCATATCTGTGACAGGAAGGAATAAATGGAATAAGAAGGGTGGACTCTCGAATCAAGATTGCACCCTAACGTTTGTCATCCCTGAGTTGGCTTGACTGGGCTCTTCTTCAGGGGAACCATCCATTATCCTCATCAGAAGAAAGTGGGCTCTACTTAGGGTAGGACAGACTATAGGACCTGATTGCCCTGCATCAGTGGTTCTCCACCTTCCTAATGCTGCCACCCTTTATTTAATACAATCCCTCATGTTGTGGCGACTCCCCCCCCCCAACCATAAAATTATTTTCATTGCTACTTGATAACTATAGTTTTGCTACTGTTATGAATTAGGTGACCCCTCTGAATAACCCCAGATCATTCTTGGGCTAGTAACCCACAGTTTAAGAACCGCTCCACTAGAAGACGGATAGCCTTCAGGGAGATAACCTTTAAGCAGTTGACCTCCAAGTACCTTAGGTTGGGCATATGTCATGGGAGAAAATCCTGGGGAATAACTTTCCAGTTTCTCACATCCTTCTTTAGACTGACATGATATCTGTCCCTTCCACTCGAACAGAAATATGGACAAGACCAGAATATTACTCTTTAATGGAAAGACATTTATTTCATTGGTCTTTCCAGGTAGCCATAAAGCAATGTGTCTCAAAGGAGTTGAAAGTCACACAACTAATCAATGAGGTCATCCAGCTTTTGTGGCGGGGTGGGGTGGAATCAACTATGTTGTATCTGCAAACAACATTTTGAGGAAAATAATGTGATTAATTAAATTTGGAAAATTGGTTTTACAAACTTAATAGCGTCTATACCTTGAATACCAGCAAAACTATACCTTGAATACCAGCGACTGTGATAGACTGCCTGTCTTTGGAAATACATTTCTATGGTACCGTGGCTACACCCATCCTTCATGTGCAGCCTCTGGCTGCTTTCACATTCCAGGGTAACAGTGAGTCCTGCTGACAGCAACTGCAGCACCCACGGAGCTTAAAACGTGGGTTATTTGACTCTTGATCGAAAAGGAAAAGGTCACCAATCCTTTCTACAGGGGCTCCATGTCAGTTAGAGATATCTCTTACCTTCAGGAAGCTTTCCTGGTCAGATTGTGGGGGATGGTGGTGTACAAGTGTTCAGATAGCTCTTTCACAAAGCAAGACATGAATAATAGAATCAAAAACTTAAAATGAAAAAGAAAGAAAGAATAACAGACTTCCCAATGGTGACAAGGATGTGAACGGCCATCTTATGCTGGAGAGTAGTAGATTTCAGCATGAAACGGTACCAGTCAGGCTGGACTCCCTTGTGTAGGGCCAGTGCAGAACAAGTTGGCATTTTAAATACTGTGTGAGTATATTCTTCACTGAAGGGTCAGCTTGTCCAGTACTAATAGCCATAAAAGACAGTTGGCATTTTTTTTAAACTGGGAATTCTGTGGCGCCTAAAATATGACTCAAGCACATCTTTAGAATAGAAACTTGGGACATCTGTGGACCGGGGTCTGTCACCTCTCGTGATGACTGTGGCAGCTGAAAGCTTCTATAAATAGACTTTGCCCACTCCTTCAAAGCTGGTTACTTCAGAGATTGTATCTCTGAACAAATTTTGATGACAGGAACCAGACCACCTCCTTCTCGATCTTGCTCAAGCAAAACTATTAGCCGAATAAAAGAAATTCACACAGATTTCACAAGCTCATTTGTCAGACTTTGGGAGGTGCTGGCTTCTTTCTGAAGCCGACTTTTGAGTGAGGAGCAGAGGAGTATGCAACTGGGCCACCCCCCTGCTCTTTGACACACCGTGCCTTGGAAACTCTCCTTCAGACATTATCTCAAGGCCCAGAACAGGCTTCCCCCTCATGTAAATTGACTGATAACCTCCACTTTCTTGCTCACCATTTCTAGAGATCCACTCTCATGTCAGATATCAGTGTGTGTACTCTTTAGATCCTGTTATCCAGATGGCACACATCACCACTGGTTTTATATATCCAGGGTGGAAGTGGCAGTGCCAGCTGGAAACAGACATGTGCTTTCAGCTGAAGGAACTGCAACTGTCCCACCACCACTACACTGGGGTGCTAGGGGAGACCCCGGGAGGGGGCAAAGCAAACATCACAGGAGACAAGCTCCAGTTTCTTCCAAAATGTCCCTTAGCACTGACCCCAGAGTGGCCATCGAACTTCTTGTCAGACTCAAAGTGTCATTTTATGGTGGCCTGGGTATTAGGACTTTACTAACAGACTACACTGTTGATTTCAGCATTTCTCAACCTGTGGGTTCAGACCCCTGGGGGTGGGGGGAGGTGGTGTCGAATGATTCATCACAGTAGCAAAATCACAGTGATGAAGTAGCAATGAAAATAGTTTTATGGTGGGGTATTTGTGTGTGTGTGTGTGTGTGCCACCACAACATGTGGAACTGTATGAAAGGATCATGGCCTTAGGAAGGTTGCGAACCACTGCGAATCAAGTGGAGGGGTGTGGACTTTTCTCTTGCCTTTCATTCTGCTTCAATTATCTTTTATGGCCCCTGTATGAGGGGGCCTGGTGGGACAGTGGGTTAGTCATTCATTGGGCTGCTAACACGAGATCAGAGATTCAAATGCACCAGCTGCTCCGGGGGAGAAAGATGAGGTTTGTGCTCATAAACATTGATAATCATGTGGGGAAAAAGAAAACAGATGGATAGTCTTAAAAATAAAGACAAGTTCTTCTGTGTGGTTGGGTCATTATGAGTCATAACAGACAAAATGACCGTGAGTTATGAGTAAGGGTGGGTTAGTTAACATGAGTGAGTAGGTTACAATAATAGGAGTACGTTGAATTAGTGAGAGCAAGAAACCAGACGTATCTATCATTCCACATTGAGCGTTAGCTCAACAGAAAGTGGTAGCTCCGTGCTCTTGAATCAACACATAGCAACCTCCTAAGACAGTAGACTAATTCTACAGGAGTCCAAGTCTATCAATCTCTGAGTAGAAAGTCGTATTGTGTTTTTCCCTTGGAGCAGCTGCTGAGCTCAAACTGCTGACCCTGTCATGAACAGCTCATACAGAACCCGCGATCCCAGCAGGGCTCCTGAGTGGTTAGTGAGACTCTCAATACCCGAGGAGGATTTCTTATGTCAGAATTCTTCATGATACTTGAGTGAGGAAAGTGCAAAACTTATTATTTTTCGGTCTGTATGTATTAATGGCCTCGGGATTTTCAGTAAGTACCTTTGCTAATGGTAGGATGTGCTAATAGATCAAATATGGTGGTATTTTCAGTTGGAACACAGAGGTAACTTGTGCACTTTTCAATATGACTTTTTCGTTGACTGTGCAAGCTAAAAAAAAAAAAAAAAACCTGGGGAGAAGAGAAAGGCCAGATCTTTGAGACCACAGGTTGGTGCCCGCTCGGAGCTTCAACAGCCCCAGGAGGGTGCCGCTGGGAGTGCTATATGGTGTGTATTCCTGGTAAGTTAAATTTGGTTTGGAAGAGAACTTTTGAGAGTAGATAAGGCTCTGTTAGTCAAACTCTGCAGTTTTAGCCAAAGTGAACAGACTGTCGATTTGATGACGCGCTCTGATTTATTAGTACCATATGCAGGGCCTTTTGATCTTTGGGATTCAATAAGCCAGCAAATGGATATTATCAGAATGCCATTGCATGTGGCGAAATCTTAATCTGCCTGTAGTGTTGATACTAATGTAATTATCCAGCACCTGCACCCCATTGATGATTGTGTTAGGGTATATTAAATTTTAATGATCATCGTAGACTGAATGTTAAATATAAGGGTTTTTTTTTTTTGGTCAACATTACCCTTGGAACTACTCTTCTTGAGGGAGGACACCACTAGTGTTTACTTCTGTGTTTAACTGGAATTTGTATTTGAAGTGCAGGCATTGCATGCAGAGGTGGCTTTTAAAGGGGAAAAAAGGAAATGAAATTGGGGATACCCACAAAACAAGCAAATGTGATAGACTAAAGACAGGCTTGATTCGATCTCATTTCTTCAGACAACATAAAGGCATTTCCATTGAGTTTGAGGTCTTTCAACCCACCTCTGAGTATCTTTACTTTAGTCAAGTAGCAAATGCTTGCTACCTTCACTATCCACGTGTGTCTCTCTTTTCACTACTGAGAGAAGTTAATCCGGGGAAGAAACATTTATGACATTGAGGTGAACGATGTCAAGAGAACCAGTACCATGAGACTAGCGCCATGGGTTAAAATGGCTCTTCTTGAAAAAAAAAAAAAAGAAAAAGAAACACCGACATTTTGCATTTTTTTTACAGAAAAATTTCTGGATCACAAACAGTAGATTATCTTAAAGCAGTTTTCTGTTTTCCATGAGTTCTCAATTTTCTTTTGATGAAGCAAGTCTTGTTTATAAAAAAAAAAAATGTGCTTTTGCGTTTTAAAAGTTAACATTGCTCATCTTTATTCTGTTCATATGCATCTATGAACCCATTCTAAAATATCTTAATTGGGCTTTAGATTTGTGCTCGCTGCTGGATCTCGAAGTTTGAGAGAAAACGCATTCTGGTTCCACCTAGTAAGAACTTCACAGTAATACCTAGTAACTTGCCAGTAAGTCTTTGCTCTTTCTTTTGTTCGTTTTGTTTTCCTGTCTTAAACTAGTTGCCATCAACCATGCTGACCATGTGCACCTCCCGGGGCTAAAGCTGATCTCTCCGCCACTACCTCCAACAGCTCTTCCATCAACTCTGACTCATGGCAACTTCTTGTTTGCCAAACTAGGCCTGGGTGCCATGGAATTTTCGTTGGCTCGGTTTCAGAAGCAGAAGGCCAGAACTTTCTTTGAAGACGCCTCTCCGTGGATTCAAACCTCTGACTTCTCAGTTGCCCACTGAGGGCCTGCACCGCTTAATAGCCCAAGGTCCCCCAGTGAATATCTAGTCACCATTCATTTCACGATCTGCCTTTAATGCTTCATTTGCAGTGTCTACACTCGTATTAACTGTATGAGTTTGTACCAATTCCAACGTTCTTCACTGGTATTCCACCTTTAGGTTCCAATGTCCATGGCTACACAGAACTCACAGACAAAACGCATCATTAGAGGGTTTATGGGGGAGGTTGGCAGGTTGAATACAAGTGAGAAGTGCTCAGGATACAATAGTTTATCAGAGAATGCTACAGGATTGTTTCTGTTCTGCTCATAAATGCCCAAAGGCTCATGACACTGTATTGTAAGCCTCAACTTGAAGGTATTCAGCTTACGTTCAAGCACCTTACACCACAAACCAACCAGTCTCCTGCCCGAAATCACTGAGCCCTTCTCAGTCCATGGGCTGGGAAGTCCACCACTGTGTTCCATAGTATCTGAGGGCATGGCTAGCTTCTGGATCCAAGAGGTTTATGTACGATGGAGGAATCTCAAGGCCAGAGGACTCCCTCTATGACTTGTTCTTGCTGACAAAGAGGTCCTTCCTCCTGCTTCTCAGAGGCTTCGTTTTCCACCCAGCCAGAGGGCTTTTCAGGGAGTCCTGTTCCCCATCACTCACAGGTGAATCCTATTGGTATCTTCCCCCCATGCAAGGAAAGGTCGTTTGGTGGGAGTCGAAGACTCTGGCTAGAAGTGCCACATTAATTAATGTACTGCCTCTGCACTAGTATTAATTTCCTTCCTTGGGTTTACAGTTGAAGGGAGCCAGACCTGAATAGGGAATTATTTGACTAAAGTCACATAACCAGGAAGTGGTGAAATCTGGATCTAAACCGGAACTGATGTTTCCTGCACGTAAACTCTGAATCATATGTCCCATCCCTTCCACCTTCCACGCCACCATCGCACTTGATATTTCAAAGCATTTCACTTAAAATGCCAGGTTCATACATGAGGGAAGGGAGAGCAGGGAGGGAGGGTTAAAAATGAGGAGCTGATACCAAGGGCTCAAGTAGAAAGAAAATGTTTTGAGAATGATGAGGGCAACAAATGTGCAAAGGTGCTTGACATACAATGGATGGATGGATGGATTGTGATGAGAGTTGTTCAACTCCTGTTGAAAAAAATCATGTCATTCTGTATAACTTATCTCTAGTTTATAGAGCCAATAGCTGCCTTTGCCATTCAGCTTCTCATTAAATGATGTGCTTAGTCAGTGTTATGGGATGTGTTGTTCATAGCTGCCTGCGTGCCGTGCCCTCCGTGTTCTCTTACTCATAACTAGGAAGTCTTACTGCCGCTCTAGTTATGAATAGGAGCTTAAAGTTCATGAGAAGCATCTCTACTTTCTACCCTTATCACCATATACCAGTATTTGCATGAGAAAATGTGATCCTTTGTAATGACTCTGCCCTGTTTGTGAAGTAGGCGTGTGCTGTTACTGATAGGACAGGCAGTTCTTGGAGTTAAGGCACGTCGTAAAGGACAAATAGATCCAGCACCTTTTAGGAGTGTTTCTTTACAATGTGCTTCCCCTAACCCTGCACACTAGAACAGGGAGCCATGCAACTGGGTAAGTCAAACTGACTGTAGAGAAACATCCTGGGATATTAAAAGCAATGTGATTCAAGAACCAGGCATTCAGAGAGCGAGTGAGCTGTGTGTTTTTGACATCTGATCTCTCTAGCAGAATGTATGCTCGCCACACATACGGTAGTATCAGATGGAAGAAGCGAGCTTCTAAAACAGTTTGGGGTGGATGTTTGCTTCAGATTAGCCCATGTGTGTTGGATGAATGAGCAATTGGGAAGTCATGACCATGTGTTTGCTGTCATTTAAACTGCCACTCTCATCTAAATATACATGTGGGGGTGCCTAAGGAGACGTTCTTTCTTCTCAAGAGGATCATTCTTAACAGCCCTCAACTCCTTGCTACCGCCCGTGAACCTTGGGGTACTTCTGTTTCCTGAAGGCTGCTCTATGGTCTTGTAAAAGAGGTGAGATGATGGTGTCTTTGCTGGCTATATTTCCCTCCCCCCTCCCTTTTTTTTAAAGACCAGCTATGTGCAAAGTTTATTTAATGTAAGCAGAAACTTCTTGGGAAAGCTAGCTTCTGGAATGTTCTGCAAGGTCATGAGAGAGAAGCAGAGATACAGGGGATGAGTAAAAGCCACCCAGGGTTTGAATATATAGAAGACATCAGAAAAGTCTTGTTAATTGTATTCTGCTGTTTTCATATGCCTGCATTAACATAATTAGAGGGTAATTTATAGAGAGAGGAGGTATGTTTTCATAACACCTCGTTGTGTAACAGGACCTTGTACAGTTTTCCTCTTCTTAGTGAGAGAAGGCAGGAGGAAAGATCCTTTCTCCCCAGACTTGAAAGAACCTGCAAGTATTTTATCTTCCAGTAAATAATTATAATGCACATCAAAGAAATGGAAATTGGTTTTATTCATGATTGCAATATCACAGAATTTCATTATTTTCATAGTGGAATTTAGGTATCAGATCAATAAATATCTTGAAGAAATATTTTCCTCAGAAAATAATACTACTGTTCCAATTTCCTTAATTATCTTAACTTACCATGTTTTGAAAAGCCATACAGCCCAAGTTCTGCCCCCACGTGCCTAGTTTTCTATGGAAAAGTGAAAAATGCCAACTTTTACTTACTAAAATCGACTAAGTAGTATTTGATGAAAATTATCAATCACCTAATCTCATATTAAAATGATCTTTTTTGGGATAATACTTGATACTTCCTTACCTTTCCAAGATATATTACTTTGTATATTCTTGTGTAAGTAAATATTTTTAACTTATTTAAGAGACGTATATGCTTGGTTTGATTGGCATTTGGGCTGGCTTACAGATTGACATGCATGACCAATATAAAGTAAGTTGTTATAACCTTTAAAGGACATAGATTTTTCATGAGGCGTTGTAAACATCTTTTTGAAAAACATTTTTTAGATATTTTTACTTTCACACACTTTCAGAGAAAACAGAAGCTGAGCACAATAAATTCCTTTCATTTGAAGAAGTCATGTTTTAACAAATGCTATTCTGGGCAATGCATGAAACCTTAGTGATCTTTCCAAGTCTGTCTGCCCCCAATTCCTCTCATTGTTTGGTTCATTATTAGGAAAAATATGAGAATAACAATTTTAATAGTTCCAGTTTTCTTTCAGATTTTTAGTTTATAAACTGCCTTCCTGACTCACTCGGCTTTTGAGATTCCCAGCACCCAGCTGAGGAGGTGGCTATGGGCATGGTCCAATGCACCTTGTACCTGCGCATGACCAAGAGAGCCAACTGGTCTCTTAGGAGATTTTTACAGCAAATGCAGTATACTCAAAGGAAGAATTTGTGTGTTCAACATTAAATTTTAGCCCTTGATCTTCTAATTATAATGGATTATAAGGTTGTAAGTGGCTTTTGCTACATAGAAGACCTTCTTTTGAACATCATGTTATTAACTAAATGTGCTCAAGTTCTGCAAGGTAGCATTTGAAAACATATTTGAGAAGTACAGAAGCATTCACACGTGTGCCCATTTGTGTGCATTAAGGTTTGTACAGTGGCGCCTTTCCTAAATAATGATTCCATGCATAGAAAATCCTCTTGTTTCTGAAGTTTAACAACCACTGTAGGTCTTTAAATCATTCTTGAGCAATTGTACTCAGATGGGTTTCCAAGGATCAATTGAGCGATGGTTCGACATCGTCTTCCAAGAATGCTGTAAATCAGCCCTGCTGTTGCTCTAATTGAACAGTGTGCATCTGAGCTCTCATTAACGGGTCTGAGAGGAAGAGAAAATTGAGGAAAGCAAAGAAGAGGCTGAGGAAAAGACCTTTAGCTGGTACTGCCCTGTGCTGCCATTGATGAAGGACATTCTTTGAGCTCATTTCAATCTCATAAAAAAAAAAATCTATTTAGTGATTAGTAACCAGTGGATAAGAGCAGAAAGCCCAAGTGAATAAAGACCATAAATACTGAAGTCCTTGGGATAACAGCCTGTAAAGCTGTCAGAAAGCATTGCTTAAGTGACAAAAGATAGCCCCACACAACAGTGAGTGTCGCTTACCAGTCAATGCTCAATATTCATGGATAGAAGATACAGTTTCCGTTTCTTCAAAAATACAGGATGTCCTGAATCCAGAACCTGCCCTATTTATTTATTTTGAATGGCACATATATATTATATACATATATACACATATATAATTTATGGTCAGCTGCATCCGCTAGTTGGTATCGTGATGGCTGTTTAAAGATAACTTGTGTTTCCCGAAATAGAACCACAATTACTGAAACTTCTGTTTAGATCCATCAAGATCTATTTACTTGCTAAGAATGTTTAGCCTATGAGGAGTGTGTGTGTGTGTGTGTGTGTGTGTGTGTGTCAGCGGCAGATGGCTAAGAACTAGATTTGACAAGTGTCTTTAACTTATTTTTAAATTAAAGTCCAGAGGTCACAATTCTTAAATATTTCTCCCTTAGGGGGAGAAATAATTTAGGAAACAAAAACAGGAGAATAATTTTGTGATGACTGCACAATATTAACATATAAACAGGTGCTTAAAGTCTGAACCACCAGTAGTTTGGGTTTGTTTTCAGATCACAGAAAAATTCAACATGGTACAAGCAAAAAGTTCCCAATTCTAAATTCCTGTTGTTCTATAATGACTTTATGATGGCTGAGTTATAGTGTTGACAATATTTACGATATCTTTTACAGTAAAGTCTTTAAATCCCGAGTGTGGTGTCAGCGACTTCAGCGAAGTCACTGAAATTGAAAGTGTCTCGGCACCTTCCTTGAAGGTAGAAAATGTTACCAAGTTTAGGGCGTTTGCTTTTCACTGTCGTGGCTGTGAGAACCAGAGGTGTCATTCACTGGAGGGGAGCAGATGTTAAAGGTTCCTGCCCTTGCCTCCCTAATCCCAAACCCCCTTGAAGAACAGAAACGTTCTATTACCCAAATAGGCATCTTTCTACGGGTGAGAAAAGGCGGTAAAAGGCAGTAAATCTGCCTTCTCATTATGAAGTGCAACAATAGATTGATTTATGGAGAAAAGCAACCGTTAGGCTTATATAAGGCGTGTGCAGGGAGAAAGGCAGGTTCCTTCAGAGCCCTAGGAGCAGGGGCATTCCTCGCCCTCTTGAAAGAGATCTCATATTACTAACAGGGACTTTTACTAATAGGGAATTTGTGATTCTGAATGCCACATTTTAAGGAGCTACAGTGAGAACAAGACAACAGAACAATCCTCCGCCCAAGGTTTTCGCCTGAGAAGTCTCATAAGTGTGTTGGACTTTTGTAATTTGAGTTCATGTTCAGCAAGGGGGGCTTCTTAAAACAGTGTTGTTTTTATAACATTTTGGTTAGGGCTTGACATTTTAAACAGTAGTGCATGCAAATATCATATATTTAGGTGTTAGGCTGTTTATGAACTTTTCAATTTTCACGGAACATTGTAGTAAACACTGCAGAGGCCCAGATAGAGCCATAGCAAAGATCATGCTTCGTATCTGGGAGCGTTGGGAAAACAAGCCCACTAGTTAATTTTGTTCTAAAAAAATCTATGTGCACTTTCTTTATGATTTGAAGATAACCCATGTGTCCTAACATGCATTTTCATTTCATTTGCAATATATACATTTAATATTGTACTCTGGTGCAACTGTTTCCATTTAACTTAAAAGTTAGAATTTTATTTTTATTATTTAAAATGGATCTAAGCCCATTTTGAGAAAAACATACTGCAAAACAGAAAACTACATAATCTCTGAATTCATTGCCAGGCTACTGCTCTGCCTATCATACTACACACAGTGTGAAACACCTGTGATAGCATGAAGATGTGAACAGGTGGGTTAGAAAGTTAAAACTGCATAGTACGTGTCATCTCCCTCAGTAATACAATCTCTGTCCATGTAGGCATACATCCATGATAGATGTATACTTTTAAGTTGTGGGAAAGATCTGTACCAACACATGCTGTGCATTAGAAAACCCATACACAAGCATTTAGAAGGAAAAGAGAAGATAAGTATACATAGAGATTTCATTATTCTGCCCCATGAGTTGTTTTGCTCCCCTCTGCTTGCACAGATTTGCACCCAGGGAAAATTTGCGTTCTCTGGTCTACAGGCAAAGCCTCTGGGTGGGACAGTATTGGAGAAGAAAGGCTTGTTGATGGGCAGCCGAGAGCATGCTGTGGCAGTGGATGCTGCCACGCTTGGAGGACCGTGAGTCCCAGTCCAGTAGGCTTGACTTTTCTCTGTTTTCGATCTATAGAGAAGGGTTCTTGAATGCTTTCTCAAAAATCTAACTGCTCACTTTATTAGGGAAGACAAACCTCATAAAGAAATCATCTTTGCAACCATCCAAAGTCTTTGTTGTATGAAATGATGATGAGAAAAAGGCTGCATTTCTGACTCGCAGATTACACCGTTATTTCATTTTATTTTTATTGGCTTTATCTTAATTTTCTAACGATTGATTGTCATATAACTCCTGTATCTTACACTTCAGTGGTTTTAGTATTTTAAACAGAGTTGTACATTCAGATTAGACCATTTTTAAACCTTCATCTTCCCCTGTTGTATTTGGAGATCAAATTATTGTGGAAAACAAAGTGTGAACAAATAAAATAAACTAAAGGAACTCTTGTTGCTGCTGCCATAATAGAAAGTTCAACCTTCACATGTAACAGAGTAAGTTCTCTGAGATCATTGTCCAGAGATGAGCATTATTAACATTGCTGTGTATGTTTATAAAATTACCATTAGTGTCAAGGCCACCAGCTGCTCTCGGGAGAAAGCTGGGCCAGGCTGCTCTCGGCCAGACCACAGCTGTGGCCGCCCCCGGGGCAGGTGGTTCTGATCCTGAAGACTTGCTGTAAGTCCATCACTGTAAATTGGACTGGACTCCACATCCCTGGGTTGGGTTTGGTTGTAGACACCGAAGTGCTGAGCTTTTATTTCAACGTGTTCATTTTTAACAAAGCCTCCGAAGCTAATTATCAAGGAAACACAGTTAAATGGCTTGGTAAGAGGATCTAGGTCTGGGTTGGTGCATCTGTGTTAACTGCTATCCTTATCATTCCTTACATCCTCACAAAGATAATGCTAGGAGCCCCGTGGCACAGCGAGTTAAGCATTGGGCTGCTTAACCCATAACTCCAGCAGTTTGAACCTATTGACTGCCTCATAGGAGAGAGATGAGGCCATCACTCCCACAGATGCGTAGCCTCAGAAACCCAGTGGAGCAGTTCTCTTCTACTCTCTAGGGTCTCCATGAATTGGAATCAACTCATGGCGCAGGTGGTGGCTTACGATTTTAAAGTTGTCATTCAAAACTGAGAGCTCTAAACATGTGGAGGCA
The DNA here is from genome assembly GCA_004026705.1 of Nesogale talazaci. Classification (NCBI taxonomy): domain Eukaryota; kingdom Metazoa; phylum Chordata; class Mammalia; order Afrosoricida; family Tenrecidae; genus Nesogale; species Nesogale talazaci. Next base: position 97,474 of record PVJH01000505.1, on the reverse strand, counting down.
GACCTCAAGATGTCAGCTCCAGTCCCAGACCGCAGCAATAGAACAAATAGCACAACACAGAGAGATGCGTGAGGTTTCTTTGGTTTCCCGGTGCTTATACAACTTGCATGGATCCTCCAGTCTGTGAAGTGTGTAGTGGCGTTATGCAAAGTTTGAAATATTTTGAGAACGACTAAAATGTGGCACCGAGACACAAATGAACCCCTGCTGTTGGAAAATGGCACTAGTAGACTTGCTGTCACAGGGTTGCCACACACCTTTAAGTTGCAAAAATTGCACTATCTGCAAAAGCACAATAAAGCTTAGCCTAATAAATGTGGTTTGCCTGTATAACACAATCTTTAGAACTTTGTCCAATTTGATTTACTGCCCTTGTACATGTAGGGGAATACAAAATTGAATTCTCACTTATCTGAAACTTCTGTAGTCTGCAGGAGGTTACTTCACAGGTGACAGTTTCAGGATCTTATTAGAACTTGATGAGCAGTGGGGTTTTGATACCAGTTGGTCAGATTCAATGAGCCCTAATTACAGGGCATTTCTGTCAGGAAACCTTTCTTCCTATTTCCCTTTCGTGAAGAGTTACAAATCCTAACCCTCTTACGTAGGATTTTTCTTTCTTTATCTGCCAACACACACACACACCATCCCTCCATATATAAGGCCAATTAGAAAGAAAGAGAAGTCTCTGGTATCACGAGTGATGTAGTTAATAGCCAATTGTGAATTAAACAGAACTTCTACAAACACAGATTTTGCTCCTGCTACAGTAACTGTTTTCATTCCTACAGCACTTAACAAGTAAGGATTCGCCAGCCAGTGATCTCTCAGAGCACATCTGGCACATACACTGTTGTGCAACAACTGGATTTCGGGAAAGAGCACATGTTCTGGCCACAATAGCAGCCTTCAAAGTACAACGGGTGATGAGAGATAAAAGACTTGAGGCTGGTCTGCTTGAAAGGGAGGAAGCTAAAAGAAAATTACAGCTATCTCTGAGTGTGGAAAGGGTCTCATGGAGAGATTTATAGACCCTTGCCTCCTCCCCAAGGCGATTTCGTTTCCTAATGGGATGCCGTGCCCTCAGACGGGGACCAATGAGTACAAAGGACAGTATTTAATAAACTTGTGAAGATGGTATTAATAATTAAGGTGGCTAATACACGTGTAAAAATAGAGGTGCCTCAAAACAAAACCAAATATCTTGGCATCTAGGTTGGTTTTATGCCTATAAGTTGATTTCGCTTCAAGGACTAAGGCAGGCCTGCCTCAAGCCATGCTGCTTTTCATTGCCTTCCATTCAATAAAAGCCAGAGAGCAACTTAGGAAGCATGAGAAGAGTGGATGCCTGTAGAGTAGGGTGCTAGCAAAGAACCACGCCTATTCCATGGACTGCCAGGACAGTTCTCTGAAGAAGTACAAGCCAAGTGATGACGGTTCGGCTTTCATCTCAGTGACTTTGCTTAGTCCTCCGCAGGGGCTCGGTCCTGGAAAGGCCACGATGCTAGGTAAAGTAGAGGTCAGCACAGCAATGGTGATAAGGACAGGGTAGTACCAGCAAGTGGCTTTCAGGTTAGCACCTGAGGGCTCAGTCCTTATGCCACCAGGGCGCTCCTTAAGTAGATGAAGCTTGGCTTGCTTTGCATCCAGTACTATTTCCACCACACATGTTCACCTTGAAAAAGTCCACTTAAGTGAAGGCAGTATCTTGATTGCACCGACACCCATGTATAACAGTGGTGGGGTCTGTAGGAATCAGGAGTGACCTGATGGGACCATACAACATGGCAAAATTTAAAACATACCAGAAATAAGGACCCATCTTGTTCTGCAGATAGTTATGATAGTAAGCCTTAGGGTCTTGCTCTATTATTAGAAAATGACTGGCATAACAGTAGCTTTTAATAATAAAAGGTTCCCAGAGATTGCATAAAAATATTTTTGAACATCAAGTTCACTCAATTTGTCATAATACATGGAGAGGGCATACACACAGAAGAGAGGTGGTCACAGGCATGAGTAACCAGTCTAGCAATATGGGTTCCAGCTTTTTAAACCAGTCTCTCCACCCTTCCCCTCCCAGGATCACCTTTTTTTTATAGAGAAGGGTGTTGGCAGTTTATTTGAAGGATTAAATCTCTTGAAGGATTATTTTTGGAGTCATAGGATTTTGTATCAAAGAACTAGGAGGACCAAGAGGATGGATGACCTTTGAGGGAAAATGAAATCATTGATTGCACTCTCTGGCCAGGCAGTCATGCCCAGTGACCCTTTTCATTAGTGCCAGTGCCGAGAGAGTGCAGATGGTTCAGAGGAGAAACTGACGGAAAAGGTCATCGGCACCCACTGTGGTATGGATTGGATACATGTTAGAAGCAACACTGATGCCCACACATTACGACCGACCCTGGGCTGAAGTATTTTCCCTTCGCACCATTTTGCTCTGGGTATGGTTTGACTGGGTGTCTCTTCTGGACGTAGAGATGGTACATTTTTCACAAAGACGTCAGTGTTTTTCTTCTCTACCACTATTATACATGGATGGTACTGTATCTAAGACATTGCTCTCACTTAAGTGGACTTTTTCAAGGTGAACACATTGGTGGAAATAGTCCAGGATGTAAAGCAATCCAAGCTTAATCAACGTAAATAGTGCCCTGGTAGCATAAGGATTGAGCACTCAGCTGCTAACCCAAAAGCCAGTTGTTTGAATCCACCAGCAGCTCTCTTGGAGAAAACTGTGCCAGTCTGCTCGTGAACAGACCATAGACCTGGTAACACGGCGGGCGGTCGACTGTCCTCTGCCCCGTGGAGTGCTGTGAGCTTGTTCCTGTGTGTTGCACTTGATGCCACAGCAGTGGATTGCTTTGGGCTCGAGTTACTCTAGTTTCTCAGTGTTTCAACCCCAACCCCTGTGCAATGGGGATAAGAAATGTGTCCTGACTTTGTCATGGTAGAACAAATGAAGTAAAAAATATGATCAGAAACCAAATTCAGTGCCATCGAGTCGATGCCAACAAATGTACATCAAAAGATCAGTTATAAACCAGAAAATCAGTTACTGACAGATGTGTATCCAGTCAGGTTTTCATAACTTCACTAGATGTTTAAAAGTTAAATTTTTAGTATTTTTTAGAAGGGGTTATTAATAAAAATCAAATGAAAATAAAAGTTATCTTGCTCCTAGAAGTCTTTAAGCAATTCATTCTTATTGCATATGTCTTGTTATTACTTTTCAATAACTTTGTGTAACTTTGTGTAACTTTGACCTTTTATTGACTCTCAATATCTCAATATTTTACCTATTAAAGGAATTGTTCAAAAGGAGTTCACCTATCTGATAGAGAGCAAATTTTGTAGTTGTTTGGAATGCATATTATAAGCCATTTTTCTTTGGAAGTTGAGTGGATTATCTACAATTTCTTAGGAGAAATTCGAGGTAGTAGTCAGTTAATTATTTTTCTATTTTATTTATTATTTAATAAATATGTTTATTGGGGGCTTTTACAGCTTTTTTTCACAATTCATGTATTCATTGTGTGAAGCACATTTGTACATATGTGCATCATTATTTTCAAAGCATTTTCTTTCTACTTGAGCCCTTAATATCAGCTCCTCATTCTTCTCCCCCCCACCATCCTCTCCTGTTACATTTTTTTTTTTATTCTAAGCCAAAAGTTAGGTGATGTGTAGGTTGATTATTCATTAAAAAGGACTAAGCTGGCAAGAACCTAGCTCTTTGGCTAGGAATGATGAAATTTGAGCAGGGAATAATAAGTAAAATGTGTACAATTTGCACTCTCTTCTTAGCACTCATTCTTGACACAATCATTCTAGACATTTGTGTAAAGAAAGAGATTCTCTGTTATAAAGCCCAGATCAAATTCTCATTACCATCAACTTGCTTCTGACTCATAGTGACCCCATATAAGACGGGGTGGAAGTGCCCTTGTGAGTTTCTGAGACTAACTCTTTATGAGAGGTTCAGGCCTCTTTGTCCTCCTACAGAGCACTGGTGGCTTTGAACTGCTGACAGTGCTTACCAGTCCACCCCAGAACCACTGTGTCACCAGGGCTCCTGTGACCCATTGGTAAACATCTCATTTAAATTAAAGCACACAATCAATACAAGAGAAGAAAATTTGCCTACTTTAAAGATTGAATCAGTGAAATTTCGTTGTTCGTAAAAGAGCTACCTCTGTCTTCTGGTTACTTAAGAAGTGAACATACTCCCAGAGGAAGGAATAGTGCCAAGGGTGTTTGTGCAAGCCTGTTCACGTGACCTACCTTGACAGGTGTTCGCCTCTGAAACACTTAACTTCTAGGTGCTGCAAGCATGTGTTTTTTCTTGTCTTGGACACAAGTAGTCCTCTGTAGAAAATCCATTACAAAATGATTTTGCATAGCCATTTAGTGTTGAAGATTGCTTTGCAAATCTTGGTAGGCCCAATATTTTGGCAGTCGGACTTTATCTTGTTTTAAGCAATGGAAACTTTGTGATCCTGAATAAATAATGGTTGCAGTCAGATATTGGTTAGCTACCAGGATAGTAGTCCAGCACTAGGTGTCTTTATTTTATCAAGTAACTATCATTCCTATATGAGCTTCAGTGCCCTCGCTCTGTTTTTGAGGACACTGATGCTTATGGCAACTTCCCCAAAATGTACTATCAGGCAGTAGAATTGGGAGTTCCAAGCCTATGCTTTGACCCAATGGCAATTGATTTCATGCTTTACCCTTGTGAAGCACATCAAATCAAAGAAAATTCATGACTAGTGTTAGAGAACCTAATAAGTTAGCTACACATATGCTGAAAACATTGGTAAGGAAAAGCTCATACTTTTTTAGTGGAGGAAATTGGGTATTTCGACAAGAAGTCTCAAGTTAATCAGCAAGGGGAGAATCAAGAACCTCACTGGACCTCCTGGCACCTATTTTTTTTTGTTTAATATATACATACGCAGACACATCTTGATGTTTCTTGGGGGAGAGGGTGTGGAATCATTAAAACTCACTGCCATCAAGTCGATTCTGACTCCTGGTGGCTGTATAGAACCGAGTAAAACTGCTCTGTGGTTTTTGAACCTATCAATCTTTATGGGAATTGACAGCCTCATCTCTCCTATGGAGCCAATAGTGAGTTTGAACCTTCAGTGTTGCTGTTAGCAACCCAACGCTTAACCCTCCGTACCATCAGGGTTTCCTTTTCAGCCCCATGGCGGCTCTCTAAAGATTGTCATTCAACTCTGTTTATAGTGACTATATTTGATAAATAAAAGACGCTTTTCTGGTTTATGTCATCATTTTTAAATTTTTGTTTTGAAGGGTAAATCTGAGTCTTAAAAATTGTGACAAAGAGCGGACTTGTTTTAAAGAGAGGTTCAGCTCTGTTGTGTGGAACATACTATCTTGGACCCCCACTCCAAGCCTATTGGAGTGGCCTTGTGTAGAGGCCTTCAGCTGATTCCCCACCTTCTCATGGTTTTGCATCTCTAGGCCCCTCGATTGGTGGCTCTCAAAGGTCTGGTTGGCCTTGGGCATTAACACATTCACATCCACTGGGGGGGACTTGGGAGAAATTCAGATTCTCAGACCTACGCAGTCACACTGGGTTACAGACTCTCGGGTGGGGCCCAGCGGTCCATGTTTTAATAATCGCTCTCTGTGATTGTGATTCCAACGGAAGTGTTCGAGTCACTGCCTGAAGATAATCTCTAAAATCCCACAGCTCTAAAAATCCCACAAATGCTCATCTCGACTGCCATCCAAAATCTTTCAGGACTGTGCCACCCAGTATCCCACAAGCTATCCTCATCGATCCAGCCCTATTGGTTTAAACTTTCTGTATTCATACTCTCATTGACATAGGACATTGGCTATTTTAAGCTTCCTCCAATGCCTTGTGGAAGAGTCAGGGTGTCAGTCTTAAAAGCTGAATGTAAAGCAAATTGGTCCTTTAGGATTTGTTGTTTTCTGATGGTTAGCGACCCTGGAATGATTCATCTTGCTTGTGGTTAAGGAGTTCCAAGAAAGTGGCCTCCAGGTTTGGCTTGGGCAGTGACAGGATACTTGAGACAGGGGGATCAGTTTCGCAAGGGGCAGTTGAATCGTTGACCACCATGCTCACTTGTCATCCAGAAAGGCCTCTTTAAACCCGGCCCGGTCAAGCAGGATGGGAAATTAGCACTCTCTGCTTACTGAGACATCTTATTTGGCTCCCAGATGGTTTCCAGAACTAACAAAGTAAGACCGTGTGCAGGCACTTTGCATGGCTGACAAGAGCAACTTTCCTTGGAGAGGAAAAGGAGGCCCCTGCAGTCCCTGGGAGAAATGTCTCACAGCTGGGCACCCCCCAGAAACGCCAGCCAAACACCTTTTGCGCTGTGGCCCTCAGCCTCAGGGCTCACAGTGGAAGAGCCGCCCCACAGAAAGGAGCAGCTGCCTCCAGCAGGCGCCAGCCCTTGTCAACCACCCCTTCTTTGTGGGGGGGGCTAGCAACCGCGTAGAGGACAGGGTCTTGCCAACCCAAGTACAGTGCGCAGCGGAGCCGTCTGGTAGGGCGCCTGCCTCTCATTAGCGGGCCTGTCTGACTCCTTTCCTGCAGCCCGAGCAGTAGATTGCTGACACCTGGTTTCCCAGCCCCGTAGGTGGAGGGCGAGTTCCCAGTGCCCGAAAGTGCTTCCTTGTGTCTCAGTCCGCCATGCCCCCCTGCTGCTCCGCGGGAAACCTCCGTAGGTCCAGGAAGGACTGCCATGGCCATGAGGCGGCCCAGAGTACTGCATTCTCAGTCTCTCTATCTGAGGGTGCCCTCGGGCCGCTGCGAGTCGCCTTTGACGCCATGGCAGTTTGAGTGTGTTCAGTTTTGTTTTTGTTGTTTTATCGATTTATTTAGTTCACCCTGGAGGAGGCACTGAAACACGGTCGCCCATGGCACCATGTGTAACCATGCTGCTTTGTGAACATGGGAGGACCTCTGCGATTTCTTTTCAAAAATAATTTTGAAAAAAAAATTTTTGCTTGTTCCCCGCGGGACACACCCCTACAACAGCTTCCCCGTTGCAGTGAGGACATTCTCCCTTCCCTGTCTCCAGGGCCAAGCCCCCTTCCCCCACACATAACTTATGGTCCCCTTGGTTTCCTGTCTGACCTTCTGAGTTTCTTTCCCTGTAGTTTGACCTTCAAGAGTCCACGGTTCCACGCAGCATTGTTTCTTGGACAATAGGAGTAAGCTGCTGAAGCAGTGGGTGCTTTTAGAAAAGGAGTGGAAATCATCCTTCCATGCCAACACTTGTTCCTGTTAAATACCTCTGGTCATAAATATATGAAATCCACTTCCATTGGTGCCGTCCATGTTGTCCATGTCTGCTCTTTCTCTGTCGCCCTGCACGTGGACATCTCGGGAAACCTGTGATGGACAATGGGCCAGAAGGTCAGGTGTGCTGTCTTTTGACACTGCTAAGTACGGAGAGCTATCCAGAAGTCCAAGTCAGCGCCCCCTCACTTTGTAAAGTGCTGACAGCCCGCAGTCTCCTCTGGGGTGAGAAGACACATTTTTAGAGCGGCGGGGTACTTGGAAACGTTCTGATAGACATGCCCATGCGCTTGAAGAGAATTGGGAGCGGGGTGCATGAAAGAGGATGGGGAGCAGCTTTGGATCCTGACGGAGTCACTGAGCTGGGGAAGATGGACGGGCGTGAGGCTCTCAATAGACTGCTGGGAGAAAGGTGTTTTGTTGTTGTGCCTGGTTGCACCATTTGCCCTGGCTCATCTGTGGAGCTTGGCCAGAGCCCTTACCAGCGCTGCCCTCCATCTGTGAACTGTGGGTGAAAGGGTTAGGGTTGGGTCGTGGCCTTGGACCAGAGTAAAATTAACTGGCTCATAATGTGATTGAACTAGTGACCTTGGCCTCATTACCACTAGTTTTTAACTGGTTGAGTCAATCAAACCTTGCAGAAAGGGTAATCAAGGTATCATTCAGAAAGAGACCTGCTGAGCCGTAAACATAGTGGGGAAATCAAAGCCGGTTTCTTCCCGCGTGTCATGCAAAGGCATTTATCTGTTAATCCTTGGGTTTATCATTTATCTCTTAATCCTTGAGTCTACATAGTTGCTTCTGCGATAGTAAAACCGAAGTGGGCAAAAACAAAAGGACCTCGCAGCCTCCTCGTCTCAGTACATCTGCCTTAACGAAATGCGTGTCATTTTCTTACAGTCTCAAGAATACGTTCCCAGAGGGTGCTGAAAGCCAGAGTATTGTTTTACATGTTATTTGTGTAGTACCCTGTTCCTTGATTAACAGTGTATTTCTCTTCTTTAAAGTCAGAACAGCCCAGCCCTGCCAGTTCCAGCTCCAGCTCCAGCTCCAGCTTCACACCTTCCCAGACCAGGCAACAAGGTACCAACCTTTCCCGGGCCAGCTCTGAAACCCTGTGCCCATAAAGCGTCCTAATGAGTTGATTTATAACCTATCTCCCACGGTTTTATTATCTGAATGATAACTTGGCCTTTATGCAGTTGTATTTATTTCCCCTAGGAATGCACTTGAGAATTATTCTGATGTATGAGGCCGGGCTTTAGAAATTCCCCCTTTTCCCAGCACCTGCCATCAGATCCCCATTTGACAAAAGGATTATAGGCCCAGCCCATTCCAGGGAGTTCCCAAAGGAAATACAATAGCAAATGCTGGATCTGTTGAGGCTTTGACGTGGGGGCAGTCAATTTTCACTCTCCCATTTGGACACATCCATTTTACTTCCTGTATTTTTCTAAACATTAATATACCATCCTCAATAAATGTGACTATTTTTTATATTTTTCCTATGCCTATATGTACAAGCATAGCATGAACTTGATGAAACCCAAACTAGAACATTTTCTAATTATAGACTATTTCTCCCTTTTTTTTTTTTGTTTGTGTGCATGGAAACATCTTCAAATGCTGCCCACTTTTATTTTCTTTAACATGAATGGTGTGTGCGTGCCAAAGGATAGCTTGTTTTTAAGCATCATATTGAACATGACAGTTTTCATTGACCACACAGAATATTCTTGATGGCCGTGTATGTTTTGAAAAGGGGGCTTGTATGTTTTGGCCAAGGCTGAGCTTCCAGGAAAATAAAGACAGAGATATTTGTCTGTTCAGAGTTGGTGTGCCTCCGACTCCCAGGCACTTAAGCGGATATTGGAGGCTGGCACAATGGGAGGTTTCGGGGATTCGACCGTTACTTTGGAGCTGAGCGCTCCTGATGGCTCTGATCTTCCCATCTCAACAATAGACTGTGGAAATTGCCTCATCTGAAATGAAAGCGCCTCTCTCACTTTCTTGATTGCCGTTATCATCTCTTCTGTTAAAATTCAAAATGTCTCTCCTGGTTTCCCCCTATTTTTAGAAATAAAATAGAAATCAGTCACATAACAGAGTTCCTTCTGTTCTCAGTTCTGTTTCCCACTCCCAGCCACTCCCTCTCCTCCCAATAAAATAGGTTAAGACTTGATTCTCTGCTCCCATCTAATATTGGAATCACTCTTGAGTTTTCTCAGCCCCTGATTTATTCCATGGTCTTATCTATGTAAATACATGCTGGTATTTCGCCAGGAATTTCTTAAAAAGTAGACTGGAAATTAGTTGTATGAAGTTGTTGCAACAAGACCTTGTTTCCAAGATCAATATGAAGATCAGAGATAGGACATTACACCATGGAATTGAAATGCCTTATAATCTGAACTTGACTGAAATTCTTTACTTGACCTGAAGTTGACCTTGAAACAAAAGGAACAGCTCAACCTTAATAGATCAAAAACTACCACACCAAGAGTACGTTGCCCAGAGCAAGCTCCAGCCACAATGATTTACTAGTCTCAACTTTTCAATACATGGATTAACCTTACAAAACAGTCAATTTATAAGTAGGTGTTTCCTGTTTTATCAGTATAATTCTGGTCAGGGAAGAAACCAACATAGGAAAAAATTCTAGAAAATCGATTGCTTAAAAAAAACAAACAGGAGCACCTTTGGGCAGAAGTTACAGTCTACCCCACTTGTTTTATAAATGTGGAAAGATCGACCAGATCAGCATTGGTTTTCACGGACGGACAGGGCGCAGCTCTCATTGCTCGTGAGCATTACGTCTGATGTGGTCTTTTTGCCTGGTCCGTTTTGTCATTCTTCAGGGCCTTTGCGGTCCATCATGAAAGATCTCCATTCCGATGACAACGAGGAAGAATCGGATGAGGCAGAAGATAATGACAATGATTCCGAAATGGAGAGACCTGTAAATAGAGGGGGCAGTCGGAGTCGCAGGTGAGTGTCAGCTAAGGAGGGAGAAGTTGCCTGCAGCGGAAACATGCTTTTTCTTTCTACCGAACAATGGTGGCCCATATGTGGCCGCATGCGTTTGAAGGGAGGGGGCCATGGCAAACTCAGGTGCATCTCGGAAGGGCAAGACTCCTTCCTTTCCTTAGAAGAGGGCTGGTTTTGTTGGAAAAGTTTGTAGGGAAAAAAAAAATCTCATGTGAAAAGAGGTCCTTATTCTTGAAAGTGTATTCCAGGTTGGCCGGTGGGCTAAAATGAAGGGCTGCTTTTAGCGGCAGAGGGCGTGTAGGTTTGTTGCTGGAGAGAGGCCTCTGAGTTTGAAAAAAGGTCGTTTGCTGTTTGTCGTTTGAAATACATAATTGGCTTCAGTGAATTACGTGTGACCTAATTAAAACGAGGATCACCTGTGTGTGTTTTTCAGCAAAGAAATTCCTTTTAAGTGTGCTGACAATTAGGTTTCTTAAGTAGCTTTAATGCTAAGAGGCATAATTTTGCATTATAAAAATGGTAATTCATGTCACTTATAATTAATAGTCAGGCTGAAATTGCCTCAAGGATTTTATGTCTTTATCGTGAGGAAAACAAATATGCATGCTTATTTTAATGCGTTTTGAGTAGGAAAAAATATACTACTTGAACTTAAAGCCTGTTACATTTATAATCTATTGCATTAGTTTCCTATTATCCCTTGCTGTGTAAGAAGGCCCTAAAATCCTTAAGCAAAATATTATCTGAATCCAAATTGAATAAACTCTATTTTCTAATTGAAAGCTCCACAGACACTCCTAAGGTCATGCCCTATCAGATGTCTTGACTGTTCCCATGGCCACAGTCAACCCCATCGGCCCCCAGATCTCCCTCTCTGTTCCTTTCAAACAGGAGAATATAAGACATATGGCCTTTATTTGACATCTCTACACACTCACGGCCACCAAGTCAATTCCAACTCAGACACCCCCATCAGACAGAATAGAACTGCCCCTGTGAGTTTTTGTGACTTGTCTTTGAGAAAGCCTCATCTTTCTCTCACAGAAAGACTGGCGGCTTCAAACTGTTAACCTTGCCATTACCCCACCCCCACCCCCACATGTAACCACTATGCTGCCTCTTAAGGACTTTAATTGTACAGGAAGGAAATTATGAGGGCAGAGGGGTCTGAAACTAGACTAAAACTTGGGGTTTAGGAACTTAGTGATACCAGTCAAGCTTTGTGTCGACGCGCAGCTTTCGTGGATGAAAAATGCCTGACCCCTTTAGACAACTCCTCCAGATGCAGTAATCGACAGTTGCCCTATCCACAGAGTCCCTGTGGTCAGTGGGACATGGGGGTGGTCTGATGGACTGTGGGGAGATGGTTGTCTTCTCCACTTGCTGTTGTTTGCTGTGAGCACAGTGGTGCTGGTACAACATTGGATCTTCTAGGGCCTTGTGAAGTCTCAACTCTCTTTTTCAACACGCAGCCTTCTGCTCCAGTCAAGTGGCATTTAAACATGGTGCATCTGCTGAACTTTTGATTAATGTGATTTCATTAAGGGAAACAAATTCCATCCAGTTTTGCTAAGTGGATATCCTGGTGCATCCTTTGCTCCTCGCTCTTATCGCTCCAAATATTTTACAGTTCTACAGTGTGATTGCCTGCTTAGAGCAAGGGAAGAGCTAGCCTAGTTTCTTGAGCAGTGCCTGGTTCTGAGAAGAATATTTTTCTAGATTACAGAATAACCAGAGACAGAGAGGTAAAGGCGGAAGCGTGATGTTTTCAGAAGGAGGGAAGACAGGGAGCAGCGTCGAGTACAGAAATAACTCCTAGAAAGCACCATTGTAATTCAAAATGTAGGAGAGGACGTGGAGGTGGTAGTTTTATTATGTTTAGATGTTGAAAGATATCATTGCATTTCTTTTAAGCAGTTGTCCCAAGCACCATTTCTTCAGGTGGGGCTAGCATGTTTCCCATGGGAGCTGTCTGAATTGTGCCCATGCTCAGAACTGGAGATGGACTTGGATGGTTGTACTTTCTAGACGGCGGAGCCTGGTTCTAGCCTGCTAGGCTTCCCATCTGCTTCCTCAGATGTGGCCCTGAGCTCTCAGCGCTGCAGGGCTGCTGTCCACATTGGACTCAGCAGTGGCTTCCACATCTGCAGCCTGCGTTTTAGCAAAGTGTGTGTGTGTGTGTGTGTGTGTGTGTGTGTGTGTGTGTGTTTATCTGTAGGTAGCAGAGTGATGGAAAAGGGGAATAAAGTAGTAACTTACAAACTATCGCATTTTGTTGACCTTGAACGAGCGTGGGTGACCTGTTTGAGGCTAATAGTGGATGGACCTGGAACATGCAGCTCAATGAACAAATGCCGCCAGTGAGGGAGAGTGACTGAGCAGCACTGCTTGGCTGTGGCTCGTAGATCCACCACGCTTACCCCTGTGACTCGGAGTCATAGCTTCTTTATCTATGAAATGTGATCATGAGATGAGAAATGATTGGTCAAGCCCTTAACACTGATTCAGACACAAAATAAACTTGGATACATGTTAGCTTTTGTTGTTGAAAGCAAAGCTTTGTATATGTAGAGTGTGGATTCCTTGCTCTGAATCCCCATGACCAGCTTTTTTTTTATTTTTTAAGGAATCAACTCTGTTTCTAATGCTGTGTATAACTTCTTTCCCGCTCTCTTTTCAGAGTTAGTTTAAGCGACGGCAGTGACAGTGAAAGTAGTTCGGCTTCTTCACCTCTCCATCACGACCCTCCACCACCCTTATTAAAAACCAACAGCAACCAGGTAAACTGCTGGGTATGCACTTCTCAAAACTCTGAAAAACAATGTGTCATTATTTTTACATCACCCACAAACTTGTGACCTCTCCATTGTCCACTGGATGCGTACGAAATGGGAATCCATGACATTGGATTAAGCCCACTGTTGGGAGTAAAAGGCCTTCTGTTGTTGTTAGAAGATGAGACTGTACAAGGGATGCCTTCGTTACAGAGACTAGATGTAGGCAAGGACAGTGGCCCCAAGAGTCCCCCGTTTACTCCTCATGGTTGTGCCTCGTTCACCTCAGAAGTATGTGGGTGATATAACAAATTAGAGAGAATGTGACCTTGCGGCCAGTAAGAGCCTGCTTCTTTGCTTTACCACTCAGTATTTACTGGTGGGAAATTAACCTTTAACATCCAGACCTCAGTTTCCTCATCCATTAGTGGGGCTGTTAACACCTATCTATCTACCACCTTCCAGCAGAGGAGCAATAACTGTAGGGACAGGTCATGAAGCAGTGCAAGATAAGCGCTTTGCTCCAGTCAGCTCATTCACCAAATGAGGACCCTCGTTTGTAATTATAAGAGGCTTTTAAGTACTTTTTCAGTCTGTACACCGGGCAAACACGCAGAGAAGCTGGGTTAGATGACATGATGGGTGCAGCATCAGGATCAGAAGAAACCTGTTCCCCACCTTAGACTCCATTGTCATGGGTCTCTTGTACAGTGGATTGGTAACAAGGGGGACTTGGAGCACTTGCTGATAAAGATGAGCCTTTAATATGGATTACAGCTCCCTGTCAACAAGACGAGGTCCTCACAACTGGGCCAGTAGATAGCATCATGATAAACAGAGAAAAGATGTAAGGCGTCATGGATTTTTATCTTGCTTGGATCCACAATCAGTGCTCATCATCAGCAGTCCAAATCAAATGGTGTTTTACACTGAGTCTAAGCTGTGTCTGAGCAGGGGACGAAGGGGTGTCTGGCAGGAGCTGTGGTATTTTCAGACACCTCATATGCCCATGAAAGTGGGACATTGATTGAGGAGGACAGCAGAAGAAACCGTGCATTTGGATTATGGGGCCGGAGAAGGATGCTCACTGTACCCTGGTCTGCCAAAAATCAAACAGATCTATCCTGCAGGAACTGCAGTCAGAAGGCTCTGTAGAGGCAAGGATGGCGAGACTTTGTCTCATGCACTTTGGACATGTTATCAGAAGAGAACACTCGGTGGAGAAGGCTATCCTGCTTGGTAAAGTAGAGGGACAACAAAAAGGGAATATTCCTTCAACAAAAAGGATTGACCCAGGAGCAGAAATGGTGAAGGAGGCACCGGGCTTGGCAGTGGTTTGCTCTATTATACAGAGAGAGAGAGAGAGAGAGAGAGAGAGAGAGAGAGCCTATGGGTTGGAACAGACTCAGTGGCATTGGCAACAAATGTTGTCTAAGTGCAGAGAAAATAGTGAGTGTCATCATGCAGCAATAGGCTGTGAAATGAGCGAAAGAATGCTTGTGGTACAGTCAATGTAGAATGTAGTTATTTGGACACGGTCTAGGCAGTACTTTGGATGGAGGCTGTGAAGATGAGTTTTTGTTAAGTCATTGATTAAGAAGGGGAGTTTAAAATACTAAAGGAAGCTGTTTTGAAGTATGAATCTGATGGAAGTCTTGTTGTGCGGTAGATTGATCATCCCATTGCTGTTAAGCAGTTCTTATCTCTTGGTTTAGACAGAATCCCAGTGACCTCTGCCTGCAACAGCGGCTTAATCACATTTCCTTACATCAACTTGAAAACTTGTGCCTTGTTCCCCAAAATGGTGCTGCTGCACAGGTGTCCTGTGGTTTACAATGACCCTGGTGGGGAAGTGGTTACACATTGGCCTGCTAACAGCGAGGTCTGCAGTTTGAAATCACCAGCCGGCTGCTCAAGAGTAAGACAGGGCTTTCAACTCTTGAAAAGAGTTACAGTCTCAGAAGCTCCACAGGGACAGTTCCACCCTGTCCTACACTGATGCGATAGCAATGAATCATGTCTGCGAAACTTTGCATTCAGGATCCCTGTCTTACTTGGGAAGTGTGGTTTTGTCAGCAGAGCCATTTTCTTTCTAAAGCTTGCATTGCAGCTTTAAGAGAAACAAAAGTTCTCTTAGAATGTGAAATCCCTCACTAAGAAAGATCATCCACAACCAAAACCCAGCCTTGTGAAGACACAGGGATCCTTGTACCTTCCCCACCCCGCCCCCGCCCCTCACCCTGCACTGGACCAGGTGCGGTTCAACCACTTTTTCTTCACTCTCCACTCGTGCACGGTCATCAGCATCATTGTCTGTGGTCAAAGGAGTGTGAGTGGAGCTCACTAATCCCTGAATTCCCGCCCCAGCCCCCATGTCCTGAGCATGTCTCACCACCCCCACTGTCAGCCCTTCCCCGTACCCAACCATCTCTCCCTCCTGCCATGCCTGGCCCCCGCCACCAGCCCATTATTTGGAGAAGAAGGTAAAAAGAGGAAGGATGTAAGGCATAGCCAATCGGCGGGCATCAGTAGGCTGGCTAACGAGATAATAGACTCTTTAATGAATAGTTGTCCGAATATGAGTTGGCGAAAGAATAGAAACTGGACCTTGAATAGATTTTTTATGTCCAATTTGAGAAACATCACCTGGCTAATGTCTGCTCTTAGGGGATGGTGTATTAAAATTGGGAGATCTGATCCGGAGCTTTGTGTTGTCATGCTTAGCCTCTCTGCCAGCAACCAAGGGGCTCGTCTGTCTCTGTGAAGAGTTTCCACTTCGGACACCCTGGGCAACAGCTCCACTGTCTTGTCGGGGTGTTTGGAGTTGACGTCAGTCCGATGACGGTGGGTTAATTTCATTGGGCTGGTTTTGGTGTGAGAATGAAGACCGTCAGTGGGCGACCAATGTGACAGTGCAGGGAGGAGGACCACCGGGCCTCGTTTACCTGCTGCCACCAAGTCAACCTGCTGGTGCCTGGCCACCCCGTGGACCTCAGAGTCGAACTTGGCTCCCTAGGGTTTCATAAACAGAGCGCCAGCCCTTTCTTCTGCAGTGGCCCTTGTCGGACTCGAACTTGACACCTTGTGGTTTGCTGCTAGGTACAGTAATTACTTTCATTCACCATCGAGCTCAAAACACAGCCAGCGCTCACTGCCATGAAGCCAATTCCCACGCCTAGGCATGCTATAAGACAGCGCCTCACCCAGCATATGTGGGTTTCTGAGACGGTAAGACTTTACAGGAGCAGAAAGCTTCATTTCTCCCCAAAGAGTGCCTGGTGATTTCAAATAGCCCAACTCATAACCTAGTCAGCCCCCAGGGCTCCTTCCTGGGGACTGGAGCAGACCTTAGTAACCACCTTCGTCTCCTTCAGTGTTCAGACCATGCTTGCTCATAAGTACATGTCGGCTCCGCTAAGCCTTACCTTGCCTCTGAACTCTTTCTGGATGAGTAGGCTCTGACTTTCAGCAAAGACTTGGAATGCTTTTCAGAATTTCCCCCCCTACTGTCTGGCTAACAAAACCAACAACAGATAGTACCATCTCTCTGGAAAGGGTAAGGTAAGCATGGCTTTATCTGGTTAAATGGCATCCCACTAGTCCCTTGGCGTGTGTTTATTTGACAAATGTAACTTCCCATCTGCGACCCATCAATCTGTCAGTAATACTCAGTTACCCATCACTTTGCCCGTGCCCCTGTAAGCATGAGAAAGCCCCTGCACTTTCTTTCCCTTTCAGCCATTCTAAGGGAGAAGAGCGCTGTAATCCAGCAGTGTGAATGGCATCCCCGGAGCTGGACTAGCAGGGAAGGGTTCTTAAAGGTCTTCACCCACCCAAGGTCAGGTGGGACCCGCTTCCTGCAAGCCAGACTCTGGCTGCATCTTTTAAACATGATGATTCCTGTTATTAGTAGGTTCTAGTTTCCATGCTCCCTCATTAAGTGAAGGGAAATGGTATAAATGTCAAGAAACTCAACAAGCCACTTAGACCCTGCAGTGTGTTTTTAACCTGATTTTGGAAGGTATCCGATCATCTGAGATGAGAACACTATTGTGAGGGCTGAGCTCCCCCATGAGATGGCTGGAAGGTTCCTAGCCCTGGGCCCCTCTCGACTGCTGGCGAATTCACACACGCACGCACCCCGATTTCTGTAAAGCACCTGAGTTGCAAGGACTGGGGACAAAAGAACATCTGTGCGCATTGAATCAGACATTTTCTAACCACCGAAGAAGAAAGCGAACCAAGAGGGAACCCCCGTGTCAGCAAAGCAAGGAATTAACCTGCCATCACCTGCGAACGGTGCGGAGCCATCCGAGGGCATTCACATGAAAGGTGGACTCGTCGATATCCCGGCTGCGGAGAAATCACGCAGGGATGCTAGGAAGTCGAATCTGCACACGTTGATGCTCCACTTCTCTGAATCACCGTGCGCTCATCTGCAGAGCCTGTGAAAGCAGCCCAGGGGGCACTATGGTTACGGGTTTGATTGCTCACCTGAAGTTTGGCTGTTGGAACCCAACAGCCGCTCCGTGACAGACGACTGTCGTATGAAAGATTAAAACTCAGAATAAACACACTGCCATTGAGTCAATACCGACCCATAGGCACGCTATGAGGACAGGGTAGGACTGCCCTGGTGCTTCTGAGACATTAGCCTTCACAGGAGTAGAGCACCCCATCTTTCTCCCACAGAGCAGCCGGTGGTTTTGAACTGCTCACCTTGGGGTGCTCACACTCTGCCGCCAGGGTTCCTAGTCAAAATGAAATCTTATGGGATCACTATGCTTCAGAATTGACTCCGCAGAACCGGGTATGTGAAACCGTATTATAAGTGCTGCTTCTCACCCACTGGGCTTCCACCTCTGTCAGTGTAGCGTCATGCAGAATAAGAGTTGTGCACCACTGTAATCAGAGATCACCTTTTTTCCTCCCCAAACTTCCCTGATGAGGAGGTCAGACAAAAGCAAAGTATCCGATCCCTTAGCTCTGGAGGGAGCTGCGGGGCGCTGAGAAGGAAGGAAGTGAGCCACTGTACCAGAGTTAATAATATTCGACAGACCATAAATCACCTCTCGGCCTGCAAGACGTGCCGAATGGAACTGACGTAGCCAGTTGAACTGGTTTGGAGTGGGCCCGTGGAAGACAAGGTGCTGGGACTTTCATATTCTGCACTCATTTCCCTTGAGATAAGAAATGATCATAAATAAAACAATTGTCTTCGGCTTGGCTCTGCTCTCTCCCAATGAGGTTTTGACAAAGCTGTTTGTTTTGGAGTCGTGAGGGATCAAAGACGGAAGATTAAACCAGCCCTCTCTGAGCCGCCTCTAGTAACTTGAAGCAACTCTAGCCGACACCCGGCGCTTTTGTTCCACCTTCGGCAGCTTCAGAAGAAAGAAACTAGGATTTCAGGGTGTGTGGGCCTTGGGTGCTGCCACACTGAGGGCGTGCATTGGGTCACCTCCGGGGTGGGCCTGAAACTGCTCCCCCTGACACTCATATTGTCTGCTCAGAAGGGAAGATGGTGGATATTTCTAAACCTAGTTCACAAGGCCCTGTTGCAGATACAAAGTCCTGAGTCACTTAGACACCCGACTGCAGGGAGTGGGGGCGAGAAAGGCCCAGCACCATGGGAAATCTGTTCTCTTGTGTACAAGGCTGTCGGCAGACACGTTTCCCCCTTGCCGGAATCCCAGTGGAGTCTGCTGCACTGGCCAGCCCGGGAGCTGCGTTGGGGAGGAGTGCCATCTACTGACCTACTCTCTCCTACCTAGGTCTCTGAGCATTGCCCGTTTTCCCTGGGGCCTCATTGCCAGCAACAATGGGGGGGGGGGGGGGGGGGGGGGGGGGGGGGGGAAGAGTGTGGGTGCTGGCTCCCCTTTATCTTGGAGCATGGTTTAAAAGAAGTGGATAGCCTGGCTTCTGCTGCTAACTAACTTCCATGCATTCCAAAGAAATAATTGTATTTTCAATAAAGCCAGCCAAATTAGCCACTTGGTTACCTTAAGGTGAGAAAACAGTGATGCAATGAGGTGATGTTAGAAGCACCATAACTACCTCCACAGTCCTCTAAATTCAATGGAGGGGAGGGAAAAAACACCCTTTGGAAGGGTAGTCATGGTCCTCTCCCCCCAGAGTAAAATATTTGCCATTGGAAGTATACCTTTTGACTTGCTGAATGAGTATCAGGTACGTTCTTGCTCTTCCCTCTCAGTGCTTTTTAATTTCATTTCTGGAGTTCCCCGAATGTTTTCAAGTCCATCAGAACTGTACTTACTAGAAATTAAAAATGTATTCACTCCTAAAATCCCCCCTTTTAGTTATAAATTATGGTAGCCCCATGACTCAGTTGGGAGTGCTGGTGGTTGCTGTATTCACTCCTCAAATCCTAAATGTACTCCTAAATACTCCTAAAATGTATTCACTCCTAAAATCCCCCCTTTTAGTTATAAATTATGGTAGCCCCATGACTCAGTTGGGAGTGCTGGTGGTTGCTGTGACCTGCAAGATTAGCCGTTCAAAACCGCCAGCCGCTCCAAGGGAGAAAGACTGGGCTTTCTACTCCTGTAAAGAGTCATGCTCTTGGAAACCCACAGGGGCGTCTCTGCAATGTCCTACAGGCCCACTGGGAGTTGGCTCGGACTCACTGGTGGTGAGAGAATCAGTGCTGTGTTGTTGAGCAGAGAGTGGTCAAGAGAAGAAGAGTAGAAATAGGAGGCATCCTCACCAAATAAGTCCCTTTTTGTCATTTCCTTGCTTCCTTAGTATTGGCCTCCGTTTAGAATCACTGTTAATCAGATTAGCCTCATTGCTAGGTAATGAGGTTATGATGAGAAAGATATATGACTTTGCTTTTTATGCCTGTACATGTTGGTGAACACTCATTAATAAGGAAAAACTGCCCTATCCACCAAAGGCCATTTGGGAATGGCCTTTTTCATAATCTTTAGTTTTTTAAGATTCTATTTGTGCCATTATATTTATTAAACAATTCATTTATGCTTTTAGCAGTTCTATTTGATAATCCACCAACATCTGGGAACAACGTTTGAGTTTACTGTACTTAGCTTGAGTTGTAACCTGTGCAGATGAAAGGGAATCCACTGTTTTATCCTGGATAAACAGATCATTGTTCAAAACAGAGAAGCTGATCCGAGCTCTTCAGTCTTGAAGCTGGGAGCTTCAGGTTGAGAGCCACCAGTGTCGTGGAAGGCCATCTTAGCTTCCAAAGCCACTTTAACTTTGAAGATGACCTTTAGAATCCCAAGCCAGGTCTCAAACGGGCATTTCATTGTTTCTTTGGTCTTCCCCTGCATACTGAGCCAGGTAGCCCAGGTACACAGCAGAAGCAATGAGGAAAACCATCTTGTCGTCTCAGGAGAACTCACCCGCTCTCCATCTGTGTGAGTGTGCTGTCAGGGAAGAGAATCCACCTGGCGAATTTCGATCAGTTCCCTATCACCCACATTGTTTTCCTTCCGTGGCCGTGCCTCACCATGGCAAATACAAATACTTCCCCAGAAGACGCAACAGAAGAAGACAGAAAATGCAGAGAGGAGCCATCACTGTTTGGGAAGGGATGCTATTGTTGTGTGTGCGTCCTTTCCTTCAGGAACTGCTTTGCGTGTGTGACTGCTGGAAGCCAAATGTAACCCAGTGTTCTCTTTGATCCCTAGATTCTTGAAGTGAAAAGTCCCATAAAGCAAAGCAAATCAGATAAGCAAATCAAGAATGGTGAATGTGACAAGGTAGGTTCGCAACCCATGACTGTGAGCAGGGCAGCACTGACGGGTCTGTTCCTTTGTGTCTCCCTGGACTGTCCTTGCAAGTTCTCCTTACACTCCCTTCATCAGAAGTGCTCTGTCCTTTGTTTCTCATATCTTCTTAAAGACTTGGTGTTTAGCTTGGTCTTATGCTAACATGTTGCCAGCACACGCGCCCACCCACCCCTCGCCCCCAGGATTTTAGGTGTATTGAATTGAAAGGTACGAGAATTGTGGCAAAGGTTAGGGGGTAAAGAGAGGGCCCCTGGGATACAGTGGGCTAAGCACTGAGCTGATAACTGAAAGGTCAAAGTCAGTTCAAACCCACCAGCCACTCTGCAAGAGACAGAGTAGGCAGTCTACTTTGGGAGCAGTTCTATCCTGCCCTTGGCAGTTGCCATCAGAATCAATTGGACTGCAGTGGGCTTGGGTTTGGGGAAGTAGTTGAGGACCCTCCTGTGAACAGGTCATCTGATCCCATGCTTTTTCACAGTTCACTGTATAGCCCAAGTCTGACGCCTGAGCCATTGTTGGCCAGAAATGAGCGAGGACCTAACGCATTTGCAGGGCTAGCATTCTCAAGCTTTTCCTGCCTGTCTAGTTCAAAGAATGCTCCTGGGGGCTTCCATGCAGTCATGCTCACCAGGGAATCTGAGCATGTGGAAAGAGAGGTGCCTCTCTGCCCTTTCAGAATGCACTGCCTACCCAGATGCTCATTTGGATAGTGAACTCTGTTTTTCATAAGACAGTCACCAGCTGGCGTTATTGTTTGGGACATATTAAGTGTAAGTATAGGACTCTGGGCTTTGAGGATTTCTCCTGATGTCAATGCTAATGACTATTCTTCCTTCCATTTTCAAGCTTAGCGTTTTTTCTCAGAAACAGCCTAGATCTGAAGAATAACAAATGAACATTGCCTGTGGCACCCTGTTTAAACCCATGGTTTAGTGCTGAGTCTCCCAATCTCTGTACAGGGCTTTTTGGGAGAAGATCAGTCTGCCCACTTGAATTATGTGGAGAGCAAGTAAATATAAGAATTGCCTGATTTTATATATACGTATAACGTTGTTTTCTTCACAGGCTGACATGGTCAAGGTAATGGGCAGGCTGGTCAGCAGAGGCCTCTAGGCCCTGAGTCACTCTCCCTGGACGGGGGGAGGAGAAGGGGAGCACCCAGCCTTTGCTTGTACTTCCTTGCCTATTGTTGTACCACTTCTAAATGTGCCTGTCCTTGGGGGACATCTTCTTTTTCAGGCATACCTAGATGAATTGGTAGAGCTTCACAGAAGGTTAATGACGCTGAGGGAAAGACACATTCTGCAACAGGTGAGAACTGCTTTCCTGAAGTCTCATAGTCGAGTGTGTCTGTGGCTTGTGTGATAGCTCTACACACATACGCAGACTGGGCTTCTACCTGCAGACGGCTTGGGGACAGGGTGCACATTCCTGAGGCCGCTTGGAAGACAGCTTTGGGTCTTTGTGGTTGATCTTCCATCCTTGTTACCGAGGGCCAAAGAAGCCTTGGACACCAGGAGAAGCAATGCTGGCATGTAGTCATCCCTGAGCCACTGATGACTAGGGATAAGAGGAATGTAAAAATATGCCAGGGGTGGGAGGGGCCTGCTGATTTCATGGGTCAGCAGTGATCAGACCGAGTCAAGTGTTGTAGATATCTGTGATTCAATACTTTTTGCTGGTCTGATTCTAAAGAAAATAATTTTTCCCTACTTCTCTTATACAATCTGCACTTATTATGAATGCAACTGTGCACCACTTAAAGAGAGAAGCAACTTCTGTTAATACCATGTGATGTTATGTGATGATAAGAAAGGTGGTTTGGTGCTCCCATAGTGTTATAGTACATGCCTCTATTGCATCAACAGTGGCTATTGATAAAGTAATTTTTATTTAACTGACTCCCAAAGAGAAGGCTGTGTGTTCTCAAATCTCAAGTGAATTTATAAGCTATTTCACAGTTTGCATTAAAAAAATACTCTCACATGACTTCTAGCTAGAACTTAGTCTGCTCTGCGCCTGCTCAAGCATACCCTCTCCTTCTCTCTGCATGTGTATGTGTTTTATTTTGTAATTTAAAATATTTAGTAGCTGATGACCACATTTATAGTCTGTACATTTGGGTCAAATCTATACATACACACTCTCAAACTTGCCAGATTTTCTGATTGACTTGTTAGATGTTCTTTTTTCCATTATTTTATTGTGGTTAAGGCAGTATGTATACCAAACCCATACCGTCTAGTTTATTCCAACTCACAGTGATCCTAAATAGTGCTCCTAAAGCTGTAAATATTTATGGGAGCAAGCAGCCTCATCTTTCCCCCAACAAGTGCCTGCGAGGTCTGAACCACTGACCCTGTGGTTCGTAGTTCAGTGCTTAACCTGACAATCCCATCAGAGCTCATTCATGTACTTACTTAAGTATTCTCTCTCTCAAAATATTTCCCAGTTAAACATTTTTACATGTGTAATTTAGTGACATTTTGAAAATGTATAATTCACAATTAATGGTTCTAAACCAGCACCTCTACCATTTTCAGTTTATTTCACCATAATTAACAAAGACTTCCCATTTCTCTGGTCGCCATTCATAAATACTCGTCACTCTTCATTGGCCTGTCTGTCGTGACTGCATTATTCACTCTATATATCGGGAGCTGTAATCCATGGTGGTCTAAGGAACACAATTTTTAGCCCATTCATGTGTTGCTGGATACTGACCCTCCTGGACTTGTCTTCAGCCTGTCAGAGAAAGCCTCGATAGCTTGAGCCTGTGCAGATCACAACCTAGGAAGCCCTATGACACTTCAGCTGTGTCATAGGAGGTCACTGTGAATAGGTATCAGGCCTAGCAGCACAAGAAGTTTTGACCCCGATGGTGACAAGGAGGTCAACAGCTGCCCAGCTGTGCTTCCTAATTGTACACTTTGCATTTCCTGTTAGGTGAAGGGGAGGGGAGGCAGCATTTGAGTGGGTCACCCTAGGACAAGGGTCAGCAAGCTCTTAAGACTGAAGGGCCCATCCTGTCCCTCCTAACAACTTTCACATCACTCAGAGCCTTAAATATGTTTTCCCAAATGAACGAAATCACCATGATCTGAAATTATAGCCTTCACCTGTTTTCAGTATGACTTCAAAGCTGCACGTTCACACGGAAAGAGCCACACACCGTTTGCCAACGACTGCCCTAGGCATATCTTCATACTTTGGCAGGCGTTTCCTTGACTTTTCTGATGTCAAATTGAGAATGGCTTTGCTGCCCGTTCCACAGTTACTTGGAGCTCCTTGACTGAGTGCTGGTGTCAAGTTGTCTGCCCCAGCATCCCTTTCCTTTCCCCAGAGCCAGCCCTGACCCACAGTGAACCCTTGTCCAACAAATCTATTGATGGGCCCAAAGGGCTAAAGAGGCTTTGTCCTATGCAGAGATAGAAATTGTTTGGGCAGACTTGGGGGCACCTTCACAAAGAAAGTCCAGGGAATGGGCTGGAGGGCTCTTGCCTTACCTTACCCTCGGCATTCCCAGGTTAACATTGCCTTTTTGACAGAGCTTTGAAAGAACTGCAAAGGTTGGCGACTTAGTCAAGAATTTCATCTAGATGGCTTCTCTTCGTAGTCCAGAGCAGCAGTTCTTTGGGGATTGAACGACCCTTTCATAAGAGTAGCCCTCTTCATAACAGTAGCAAAATGACAGTTATGAAGTAGCAACAAAAATAATTTGATGGTTGGGGCTCACCGCAGCATGAGGAACTGTATGAAAGGGCCGTGCCATTGGGAAGGTTGAGAGCCACTGCTCTAGAGGGAGAGTGGGAGCTCTGAAGTTTTAACCTCCTATGAAGTCTCTCCAGGGCACGTAGCACTTCCCCCTAACTGCATTCCCTGGCCGGTTGAAAGGGCTCAGTCTTTGGCCTTTTGCCTTGCAACACAGCTGAGACTCATGTTTTGCCGTGAATGAGATCCTGTCCTTAAACCCAGCATGGCGAGGACCAGCAGCATTCTCCAGGCGGAGAGCAGCTCATCTTTTTTTTTTTTTTTTGGCATCACTGTCCTAGTGGGAGTAGGAAGCCCAGCCTTGCTCCTGGAGAGCTGCTGCTGGATTTGAACTGCCAACCCTGTGGGCTGCAGTCCCGCACACAACCACTGCGCCACCGGTTGTGCTCAGTCAAGCAGCTCATCTTGTAGAATGCATTCCACAGACTCTCCCTCCCCACCGCCATGCAGACCTGCAAACCTGAGTGAGTGGGCATTCAGCTGGGCCCAGGTTACAGCCTTGGATTTTCTTCAGATGTGTGATGTTCGATGGCTCACAAAAGTGCTCAAAAGCTTTGTGTGCACACTGGGAGCATGAGGTACTGGCATCTGCAAGCAGCTAGTTCATCACAAATCTGGTTCAAGAGCTCCTCCCCTAAAGGGCATACACACAGTCCTGGAGGCAGTGCTGGAAGGTGGGGGGGGGGCGTACACAGTGTCCTCACTGTGGACTCAGCCAGGTCGAAGGTCATGCAGGTGAGGCCAGATCGGGCACCCCGTTATTCTCCAATACTCTAGGCCACCAGGCGCCAGAGCCCACGCAATGGCATCAAGCCACAGGAACCACGTGGTACATGGTCGCCATCCAATTCCAAGCAGGGTTGGAGAAAGGCACTATCGATTGAAAAAAGGGAACTTTGTCTCTGTTTTCCATCGAAAAAGCTACCCAGTAGCCTGTATGGTACCCCCCGAAAGGCGGGTGTGGCGCAGGACATAAACCACGGCTCCCTGCACGGTTACTGTCGAAGGAAAATGAGGTCCCGGGCCTCCATTGTCAACACCTTGTCGTCTTTCCTCGCACTGGACTTTTTACCAGGCTTCTTTTGGAGGGACCTGCTTAGAACTACGCCACCGAGCAGCACATTCCTCATAGGGAGGCGGATTGTAGGTGTTCAGTAGTCGGTGGGTGTTTTTAAATTTCATGGCCCATGTCATAGGAGGAAGACACTTTAATGGTAGGTCTCGGCTGTGCCAGGATTCCTGGAAACTTTTCTTTATGAAGTCGTCTGGCCTTGACTGAGGCCTGAGTGCACAGGCACCAAATAACGCCGAGGACGAATGCTGTTGCCTTTGGCCCATAGCCCCGACTGCCCCCAAAGACAGCTCACAGTTGACTGCTGCACTGAGGCTGGGGCCGCATGTACTCGATAGACTCCCGTGAAAACACAGCCCTGTGTAGGTTGGATTTCTCAGATGTGTGCCACAGGCATGCGTGTGTGTGTGGGTTTGTGTGTGTGTCTATGTACCTGTATGTGTGCCTGCGCAAGGTGTCTGTCTGCTTGTGTCTGCAGGGCTTGGTCGGTACGAAAGAAGTAGGTGCAGGGTGACTGGAGCACTCTGGACACTGAGACAAGACCACAATGGGTGTGAATGATGGCTGACAACTTCCTGTGGGACAAATAAGTCTTATTTGCTTTCAACTTAAGGGTCCCCCCCCAAAAAAATATCTTTTTGATTGCCTCATTTTCAATTGATTGTTTATTATTTGGTGGAAAGTGACATTGAAACACTGAAAATCACTTTTTGAAACAAGTGCAGGGATAGTTTCAGGGTTCCCTGTTTTCTCCGGGGGGACCTGTGAGGGCTGAGTGCTTGGTGGTATAAATGGGTGGTATCGTGGTTTTGGCTTCAAATTTCAACTGCTTTCCCTCATCTACTCTATCCACATACCTCCTTCCCTCTTGCAAACTTTCATCAACATGGCTTTAAAAACAAACAACTGCGAGTCAACTTTGCCTGAGATTGCATCGCGGGCCTTTTTCCTGCTTCATTTGTTTTAGTGCTGATGAAATGGCCAACAGGCAGGGGAGGAGGGACCAAAACACATGAAGCCTGACAATTCCGATGTTGGGTAATTAGCTCCCAAATCATTAAGGATAAGGTTATATGTACATGGGAATCATAATTGTGTTGCTCTGATCAGTGTGGCAATTTGTAGCTTAGAAAGATTTTCGGCTTCATTTGTCACATCTTTTCTGAGCTCCTGTGCAGCCCTGGGAGGTACCAGGTAGAGCAGGTGGAATTATTTGCCTCATACAGGTGAGAAATCCGAGGCTCGTGGGTTCTAACATCCTGTCTTGTGCTATTCAAATAATGAGCAGATCCAATCCTCAATTGGCCAAATCTGGGCCTCTTCATTATGAATGCCTTGTCACAAACTGACTGGCCAGCTGGGGGGGAGTCGGACTCTGGTCTCATTGTCATTCTAAGTGGTTGTATATGTTTGAAATTCCAGTCGCTCCTAAGTGGCTGTTTGCGCCTATTCTGATGTGTACATATCACTCAGTCCATCAGGATTCCTGTACAAGCTAGCAAAGCAGATCCTTTCCTTTGGAAAGTACTCTTAATTCAACCCTTAATAAGTGTAGAATCCAGGAGGAGTGTGTGTGTGTGTGTGTGTGTGTGTGTGTATGTTCATTCATAGCTGTGTTCTCTCTGCACACAGATCTATGTGGGCAACTGGCTCAAAGCATTATAATGTTTAACTATTAAAGTGAGCGAGTGGTTTTAAGTCTTTCAGCATCAATAAGATTTCATTGAAATTAATGATAAACATTACATATATGCAACACTTTACCTGTCGTTAGAATTTCTAATATGTTTGATGCATGTAATAGAATCCTGCCCGAGTCCAGTGGTCTGATTAAGTAAGTAAGGTCCCTCTGCTCATCCTCTCCCTCCATCATCCACCCTCATTTATATAACAATATTCCCAGAGGCCAGTAATTCACTGGCCAATGTGATAACCAGAAACAAAGATGGTTTCTTTCTGTGTGTAAGTCTTTCCTTGGCTTTTTATAATAGTGATCTCGTGCAGTGTTTTTGTCTTTCTGTGATTGTTTTCTTTCCCTCAGAATGTTGTCCCCCAGGTTTATCTATGTCATCATGGTTTCCCAGTTCTTCAGCATGTAACTCTGCAGAGTGTTTCATGTATATATGTACCATAATCCATCCTTCCATCCAACAGTGATCAAGGCAGTATACGGGAAGGCAACACAACATGACCAGTGGCAAAGCAAAACACTGGGATGTATACAAAAAATAAAAAACAAGAAAGCCCCATTCTATTACATGTGCACTCCTGCAATAGTAGTCATAACAAAAAACATCTGTGCATAGGTGAATAGGTAGGCATGCAAGTTGAACAGATGTGGGAAAGCAAACGAGAGTAACACCCTCGGTACATCTAGGTTTGACCGAGGTTCTTTTACACGGTGAGTATTTGCTTAAGCTGCAAATATATTCAAGGATCTTGTCGGGCATGCAGCGGAGAGGTTATGAACTGCTTAGCCATAACCAAACACCTTGAAGGATTGGACCCAAGAGATGTCTGTCCACAGACTAGGAGCATCTATGTCACTTGGCATAGTGTTGTTCAGGGAGTGTTCTGCATCCTACCCTAGTGAGCAGCATTCCGAGTCTTAAGAACGTGTGTGGCCACCTCCATACCACTGTGGATCTCTCCTTGTCAGAAGAGTCAAAGAAGTAACTGGGCTCAAAGGATGAATGGACTAACACACACACACACACACACACACACACACACACGAACTCCCTGGTGCTCATCTTCCACTCACTACTGACTGTTCTGATCAAGATCACAATAAGAGATTCTGCCCGGGGAGGGTGGGAAAAAATGTAGAGCAAAATTCAAAATCATCAACATTTTAACAAGACCAGACTTATAGGCTTAGACCCTTAAGACTAGGGTCCTAAGTCACCCTGCAGTCCTGGAATTGAACCACCCCCAGGGATCCCCTTGCAGCCAGACAATGAACAGGACTATAAAGTGAACTGAAGCTCTGGTGCCCTCATGGTTACACACTGGGCTGGGTTGGTCCTCCAGGTCTGCGGTTCAAAACCACCAGCCACTCCTTGGGAGAAAGATGGCACTTTCTATTCCCATGAACAGTGACAGTCCCAGAAGCTCCCAGGGGCAGTTCTACCCTGTCCTAGAGGGTGAACCCTGACTCGCTGGCAGGGAATTCGATTTGGGTTTGATAGAGAATTTTAACACTGAGAGAAATGCACTCCTTGATCATAAGCTATTCCAGACTCTCCGGGCAGCGCTTTCCCCCCAAAAAAGTTCAGAGGCAGGAAGAGGCAAGCAAGAGGGATGAAGGGACCAAGGAACCCTGTGAGGAAGTGGAGGAGGTGCTGGTATGTTGAGAGGATTGCAAACAACATCACTAAGCAAAATGTTGATACCTTGTTGAGTGGAAAACTTAATTTGTTCTGCAGACATACACCTAAATCACAACAAAAAGTAGAAAAATAAACCAACCCTAAAATAAAGCCAGGAAACTGTCATAAAATCTTTTTGTTTTCCTGATTCTGCCACCTCATGCATTGCCGACATTCGCAAGATGGAAAGACTGCTGCCCTTCCAGGCGTTCCATCTCCGTTCCTGGCAGGAAGGGGGGCTGAGGTGTATGGTTGTGTGACTTTTAGATCTTCTTTTCCTTGTCAGTGACACCTGACCCATTAATTTTTTTAAGTAGTGGCTGCCAAGTCTCTCAAGTGGGTCCGTAAGTCTCGAGACACAGGTGTTTCAGGTGGTCATCTTGGAGTGGCCAGTAATCCAGGCTTTTGATAGCAAGGGGGAAAGGACACATAGATGTCCGGTAGGTCACTTGTGGAGTCTTCCATGGCTCAATAAGAGTAACTTGCTTTATTATTAAGCCCAGAGTTATGACTTCACAGAAAGATACCAGATTGAATAAAGCAATAACCACTGGATCTGGAGTGGTGCCGTGACCTGGGTTGGTGCGTATTGTGCCCTTCATGTTTCCCAGGAGGTCTAGGGCAAATGTCAGGATGAAGGAACACTTTTCTATTAAGAGCCACTGAGCCATAGGGGATCATTCACCGATGGGCTGTTTCTTAGAGGATACTAGCTCACTCTCAGCAAGAAGAGAAGGCTGGAAATTTCATGTCTGTTCTTTCTCACATGGAAATCAGGAGAGGCAAAATGTTGTGGAATAAATAAGCTAAGTAAAGTTAATTCTCTTAAGATTTGTGAACTGTGCCAGAGGCACATGGCAGAAAAGACAGTCAGGTGAGTATCTAATATCAGAAGTTAACATGACTTCTCTGCACACGCATTTCCGCTCCTCAGGTGCCTGTGCTCCCATAAAGAGTGCTAGTTTTGGAAAACCACAGGGGCTCTTGCACCCCGCCCTTCCTTATAGGGTCCCTCTGAGTCAGAACCGACTCAATGGCAGTGAGTATGGCTTGTTATTTGGTTTGGCCCCTAACCTGGGAGTCATCTCTTCCCCCGGCCCCACCCCGCCACCAAGCATGGTTAAATGAATCCCCCTCCCTCTCTTTTACTCACAGTGTACATCCTTAAAGTCCACTCTGCCCTGGCACACTACCTGATGATAGTTTTAAGAATAGGAATGGAAGGACAATGTCATTCTTAACTTTAAAATCCCGGAAGCACTGTGAAATCCAGAGAACAGTGTCTTGGTCCCTGTGGTGGAGGGGCATTTTTTTTTTTTAACAGTTGGAGCCATACAATAAGAACCAAAAGAGTCATTTAGTAGAGCTGTTGTAAAAGGGGAAACTGCGGCTTTCTTTCTTTTTTGGGGGGAGGGCATCACTGCCCTCTGGTGGTAGGAGTAGGAGACCCAGCCTTTGCTCCTGTGGAGCTAGAATTGGACCTCCATCCCAGTGGGCCGCAGTCCCGCGCACAACCACTATGCCACTGGGGCTCAGCCCTGTTTGCTTTTGGTGGATAATAGTCATCTCCTCAGAATACCCAAGGGGATCGGTAAGAGGTGACTGTAGGTAATGAAGATATTTTTGTTGACATGTAACTGTGAGCAACTAGATGGGTTTTCACAAAGTGAATGCATCTTACTTTGTACAATGCTCAGGCTGAGCAAGAAGAAGATTCTAGCCCCCTGGACAGCCCGTTTATGTTCCCTGCCAACCATTCATTACCCATAATCTTCAAGTGGGATTGTAGAGTATTATTTTCATTTTAGTCTTTTACTTCCTAGCAAACAGTTGTGCAATGAGAAAGAAACAGCTGTGTATGTGTGTGCAAACGTGTAATGCACGTGTGTGCAATGTTTAAGGCAATTGCTGTCAATTCTACAGGGACTCTACAATCTCTGCCACTCCACCCCCAATCTCCATACCTACCTTAGTATATTTGATCTGTTGCTGACTTGAAAGTAGTTTAAAGGGTAGAAATGGCAAGGGTGTGATCTTCTTTTTAGAGAATTCCAAGGGCTTAATTTATCCGTGACTTACCAAAT
Source organism: Nesogale talazaci (assembly GCA_004026705.1). Lineage (NCBI taxonomy): Eukaryota > Metazoa > Chordata > Mammalia > Afrosoricida > Tenrecidae > Nesogale > Nesogale talazaci. The sequence continues at coordinate 66,327 of PVJH01000505.1, read as the reverse complement.
TGGCCAAGAAATTTCTTGGTACCATTAGTACCCTAGGACCTCCTTGGTGTCGGTTGGAATATCACTGGATGACCCCTTCCTCAATCTCCCTATTTCCCTTTTGCCGCCTATTGCTTACCATCCATGTTTCTCTTCTTTGTTCCTCTAGATTGTGAACCTCATAGAAGAAACTGGACACTTTCATATCACAAACACAACATTTGATTTTGACCTGTGCTCGTTGGACAAAACCACAGTTCGTAAACTACAGAGTTACCTGGAAACATCTGGAACATCCTGAGGACACAACTGGATACATCAAATACTATTGGGGTTTTGGGGGTTGTTGTTTTTTTTTTTTTTTTTTTTTGGTTGTGATTTTTGTTTGTTTGTTTGTTTGTTTATATGAAAACACTCAGAATGATGCAACCAAAAGGGAAAAGTGAAAAGCAAACAACCTTCAGCTTTACTTTTCTTTAAAGCCAGTCATCATCTCTTGATAAAGGAGAGGTTCAGCAAACCAGCCTCAGCGGACCACACTCTTCTCTCCAAGGAAAGCCCCGGGAAGAGTTAGCCTGGATAGCCTTGAAAACAAACCAATCAAATACAACACAAGACAACTTAAAGAATGTGTATGGTATCATGTCTCTCTCTGTGGTGGTTCATTCCACAGGATGAACGCATATTCAACACACTGCCTTATTACATAACTGATCTATTTATTATCGCATACAGAAATCCGAAAGTTGTGGAGGGAATGACACCACCAGACATTCAAAGTACTTGGTCCCGTGGATGCTCTTTCAATGCAACACCCTTGCCATCCCAAGCCCAGTGACCTTACTCGTATGCCGTGCCACGTCCATCAACTTTTTCAAGTCCTTTAACTCATTGCAGTCTGTATGTTCTGACTTCAGTTTTTTTTGCCCCCCAGTTCCAGGACACACATTATTAACTGGAGGGAAAGGGAGGGGGGGGGGACCAAATAGCCACCCTGAGCTTCTTTTTTGTGGTCTTTTTCCTGAAAGTTGTGGCCAGTTCTTGGCTGTATCCATGTAATGATCTTGGACCATGGTAGAAAATGCACCAAATAGGATCATATGAATTGCTGTCTAGCCTTAGTCAATAAACCTGTAGGACTTTTAAACAAAAGCGTACCTGAATCCAGCATCCTTGAGCTGTCGCCATCATCCTTGTGTCTTGTTTCACTATTATAACATTAGATAAAACTGCAAGTGAAAGCATCCACAGGGTCACCATTTTTCTTTTTTTTTTTTTTGAAAAGGAGCGTGGATCCTGTTTTCTAAAGAAATGTAGAAATTCTGAATTTGGACCTATTTATTAGGAAGCTTCTCAGCTTTTTCCAGCTGACAATGTGTTATACGTCCTCACCCTCACACCTGGAATAAGAGATCTTTTTTTGTTCACCTGTGATCCCCGTAGACTCTTTTATGTTTGACAAATTAAAATCTTCCTTTGGAGGAAACCTCTGGGTTATCCGACCATAAGAGATTATGTATTAACTTGTAGATGCAGTGGTTCGATACCTGTTTAGTCCTTGCTGATGTTTCCAGAAGGCTTTCTTGTGTTGGTGAGAATGCAGATGGTTGGGGGGGGCCAGAGGGTAGGGGTGGGTATTTTTGTTCTCGATGTCCCTTTGGTTGGAAACTAGAAATATGTCATGTGGCATGCAAACGAAAGCAAATTATTTTTAAAAGAAAAGAAAAAGAAAAAAAAGTACTTTTCGTGTCATTATTCTATTCACTCCAGAAACAGAAAAATGCAAAGGGAGACCGGGTCATCTTGTACATTTTGGGGATTTTCTTTAACCAGGAATATCATGGCAAACGAAGTAAATGAAGAATGACTTCTGGATCCAAAGGTTCTTCACGGACTCGGCCATATGAAAGTCTCAAAGAGTGCTGACAGCTTGCTGTCTCCCTTGTCTCTGCCCTTGCCATATGCTGTCTTTTCATCCAGAGATTAACTAGTGTCTGCCCAGAAACTGGTCTTGCCATAATGTAAATGCAGTCTGATAATGAAACTAACTCTGCATTTTACAAAGGGATTCCCTAGATGGCTTCTTTCTAGCCAAAGAAACGGTTTCCTTTAAAAATTACAAGACAGCCATACTTACAGATTTCTTCACTGAAGCCTTTCTCCAAGAGCATAAATGTATCATTGTTATTTTTTAACACCACGATGTCCAGGTTCCTATTGGTGATCGGTGTGTCCCATCATGGGAAACTTTGGGGTGTCCCCTGTTGCTCTCTGCAATTTTAGAGAGCCTTTGACCTGACGTGACTGGTGAAATGTATGGCCGTGCTTGTGTTTTCATTTGAAATTTTACAGGTTGGGGGCAGGGAGGGCAGTGTTCACTTGGAAGCGTTCACAAAACTGACAAGCAACCTTTACAGTTCTCTAACTTGCTAATCCACCTATTCTCATCAAACTGGAAAGTTTATGTGGTTAAAAGATCTGTGTAGTTTGACTGGAATTGTACAATGAGAGCCGTTTTTATTTTTGCCACTCTGTTGTGTGGCAGAATCTATGACTTGACAATATAAAAGTTTTTGTTTTTTGTGTGTTTCCCTTAAGTTCCTAACTAAGAAATTAAGTAGCATTAAAAGGGCCAAGGGAAAAAAAAGACTTAACAATAAAGGCAGCTGTTAAAGTGAGGAAGTACAGATGATCAAGTAGATGTCTTGTAAATATCATCAAAATACAAGTTGGTGAAGTTATTGAGGATGCGTCTCTGTTATTTCTTGAGTCAATAAAATGAGTTTTCCATAAGATCCTAATTTGTAAATGAGACAAAATTATCAAGTTTCACGACCCCACTCAGCTCTGCCTTGGTTCTGTCCAGTCACCTCAGAAACCGGCTAACAATATTGTTCAGCACATGTTCCCTGATGACGACAAGGGGGAAATGGCAGGGCTTAGCTTCTTTGGTGGGCAGATGAGGGGGCTTCAAAAGTCCATGGTAAAAACAATTAAAAAGTAATGAGATTTTCCCATGAACTTTTTGAAGCCCTTTGTGTCTACGATGTTTCAAAGAAAATTGAATGCGTGTGAATAGGGCTTGTATCAGCCGGAGTGTAATAATAATGATTTCTTTAAATCACTCCTTACTGATTAGCAGAGGGAAAATACATGTCGAACACTTAGTTTCTTTTTAAACTCATCTGTGTGGAGAGAGAAAAATCCTTTTTCTCTTAGGATCTAGCCATCACGTCAGCAAAAAACGTTTTCCATTTACTTCTTGTTTTCACATTCAAAGCTCTGTCTCTTTGTGTACACAGACACATCTCAACACACTTGGCTATCATGCTGAAAAACGTTAGGAGACAGTGCTGGGGAGAAAAAAAAATCTCAGTGTCTTAAAACATTTTAAAATTGCTAAGCAAATCTCCCTAGTCTGATTAATTACCCACCTTTACGTGGAAAGCGCCCATAAAAATTGGTTGTCTTCCACTAAAAGAAAAAAGAGAAGTTTCTCTTGGCCTTTTTACAGACCCGCCTAACCCTTTTAAAAGGAACTATTTAGGTCTCCATAACCTCCCCCACCCCGTGAGAGCCACACATCTAGAGAAGGTATTTGTTCAACTGAGCCTTTATTCTGAATGGTTTTAACTCTTCCCTACATACTAGAGCTGATGTGCAGTGTTAGACGTGGCCAGTGTTTGTGTTTAGCGACTTGTGTTCCTTTTTCTCCCTATAGATGTGATCCTCTCCAGGGGACTTTACTGTATGCTTTTTGTCCAACTTGAGTATTGTGTGTACTAATGCTGTTGTGTACTGCGCCTTTCTATCTGTATACATGTGTATTACCAGAGTAATCTTATTTGGACTGTGGCTCTGAAACGCCAACTACTATGTTGAGACTACTACAGCTGCCGATGGCCAGAATTGAGTTTTGTGTTGGCTTGGGTGTTGACATCTTTTGACCTCTTTTGTTTTATACGATGTTTCCAATTATGTAGGCACTGCCATCCTCCAGAACTCCTTGTACAGATGCACTGAAGAAGTCGATTTAAGAGGAGGACAAAGCCATCCCTGTCTGTAAACTGTAAATATGTATTTTGGCCCTTGTACTCCAGTATTCTGAAAATAGAGTCACGGTAGAAATGCTGACAGATGGGTAATGGTGGCCAGAGCCACCATGCCGTACAAAAATAAATGAAGTCAAATGTATGCTTGAGATGAACAGCAAAGGCCAGTACGTTTTATAAATCTGTCAGTATCTTTTTAATGGAGTGTGTATATGTCATTGTGGTGAAAGACACACTGTGTCTGTCTGTATCTACATGCTTTTCTGTGAACCAGGCTTTTAGGCAGACTTAAGATATATTTCCCATCTCTAAAACCCATGTTGAAATATAAGTAGAGATTGACAGAAATAGGTGTGCAACTGAAATTCACAATTTCTTGTGGCTCCTTTTTTTTTTTTAATAATGTATAGTCTTAAGAGTAATTTGGCCAATGTTTGGCTTGGCTTTGCATGGAAGGAAAACCACCCCTTAATAAGTGGTGCTTGTGCTCAGGAAGGGTGATGGAGAGCTGAGGGCCTCTGGAGAAAGACAGTGTCTCTCAAACCAGTGGAGGAAAGGGTCCACTCATTGTTCACCCCAGCGTGCCCAGGACTGGCAGGCATTCGCTGGGTCCCGAAGCCCATAGTGATTTTTGAGGTCTGGCTGAAATCGGACCGGAACTGGAGAGATAGTCTTGGCATAAACTGCTACTGCCGCTGAGTGCCCCCGAGTCTGGCCCCACTCAGAGTGACCTTGTGAACCACAGAAGGAAACACTGCCTGCCCAATGACACTCCATCCTTACAACTGATGGAGTCTGCCGTCACAACCACTGTGCCACTCCATGCCACGGAGTCTGCCTCTTTTACGCTGCCCCCTGCCCAGCAGCGTGGCACTCATCTCCAGGGACCTGTCTCTCCTCAGGACATGCTCAAAGCACATGAGTCCAGGTTCCTTCCTTCTTGTTTCTTGCCATAAGTCGGGTTAATTGTGAAAACTCTGTTTTTCGCTACCCCACCCCACCCCACCCCACCCCTTATGTTTTCAGAAAGTTTTGTCATGAACTGAACGGGAAACAACTAGACTTGATGCTTGACTTTAGCACCAGCAATGTTGCCTTGACTAGATGAGAAAGGGGAAAAAAGCCCCCAACACAGAAAACACAGTCCCGTTTGGCAAGTATTTAAGGGATTGGCTATCGGGGCATATTTAATAGTGAGAAGACTGCTGACGTGACCAGACATCCTGCGGCGTTTTAAAAAAGTCCCGATTTTTGGAAAGAATACACGACAAGCTAGGGAATGGCAGGAGAATGGACAGGGAATCCCCCGGGGCCGCCTGGTCAATGGTGTCCCACTTTACCAATGTTAAAATCCGATCACTTTATTGTTAGCTCAATTTTAAGAAACTCGCCCCATCTTTAGACTGACCAGCGACTCAGTGGATCCCGGGTGCACGGCCTTGCATCTTATCCACCAGGAGTGATAACGAGTGTGGGAGCGTCCACCTCCAGATGGGTTTGGGTGACAGTTGAATTTTCTAATTCCCACCCTTGAAATGAGCTAATCTCTTCCCTTCAGCCTAAATATTGATCTGTTCACTCTACAATCATGGCCTTGCATTTTCTGAGTGTAGAGAAAGGGTCCGGACCAGCATCGGAGACCCACCGAAGACCACTCAGGATGCTGGAACTGAGCAATGCAGCCGGCAGGAGAGAACTGCCCTGCACGGCTGTCCTCAGTGCATTTGCCCACCCGCTCAGAACAAGAAGAATTTGTCGGGAGAAGCTGATGCCCTCCGCCTGGCCTCTGCTTTGGGCAATTTGGACAAAGCTCACCCTTACCTTGTGCTCTTGTTTTCTCCGAGAAGCAGAGCAACTTAGAGGCTTGTTTTGTTTTCCTGGCAGCAGATACCACCCAAAGAGGGAGTACCAAGCACATCCACTGCCCCCACTGCTGCTTTCTGTGCCAGGTGGCTCACGGTCCTGTTGACACGGCCCCTTCTTGGGAGGCACTCCCAGCCTTTTGCAGAGCTCACGAAATCACCCCAGGCCTTTTGGCTTAGCCTATTGGTCTGTATTTCTCCGTCATTGAAGAAGGGCAGCCTCTGTGGTCTCCCAAGGGCTAGCGAGGGAGATGAGGGGCACAGTTCAAACAAAACCCCAAACTCTTAACATTCACCACCAGACCCAGGCTGTTGCATAGAAGCAGCCGAGTGGCACAGCGCCTCATAGGTTCTTCCCCTCAGTGCCTCAGCTTGGCTCTTGGGAACCCCGTCATCTGAGCTGGGTCAGGGCCCCCGAGGCGTGGGGAGGTAGACCCTGAAAGGAAGAAATCCCTGCTCATCTCATTGCGTCCCTTCCCCACACGTCGCCTCCATCCCAGAGTTCTGAAGTTTCAAAAGGCTGGAAAGGGATAAATCCTTGCCATTAAAGAGAAATAATCAAAGCTATTGAAAAGATAAAACAAACGCATCACCCTAAAAGGGTCGCCTGTGCAAGTAATAAGGTTGAAATGCTGATACTGATTTCCTAGGCGAGCGGCATTCCTCACACATGTGCTCGGTGTCTCCATGTCTATCCGGGTGGGTGGTCCGCCGAGAAGGGCTAAGTGCAGCAAGATGGCTTCGTGTGTGAGCAGGGGAAGGAAGCTTTGGGCCTGGGTCAGTGCATGGCGTTGATGCCCCTGCAACATAAAGAGCCTTTCCTCCTGCTTTGTTCCAGGGGAGCAAGTTTTAACTCGGTTTATTCATTTAAATCTGGGTCTCTGTTCAGCGCAGAATTAATCAAAGGACAGGAGGGTTGGTTTTTTTTTTTTTTGGTGTTTTTTTTTTTCTTTAAAAGACCTCCTTGTCGCTTGTTTTCAGCCCCAGGGAGTGACAAGTGTGACATAGAATATAATAACTCTCCACTTATTCTAATTTATTCCCTGGGTACTAGGCAACTAGAAAAGTCTCTTTGGAAAGTAATGCTGATTTAAATAACACCTCAGTCAAGAGAGGACAACAGAATTATACTAAATGAAAGGTTCTCGAATATAAGGAGCCTTCCAAGAATTGGTGGAAAAATGGGACTGAAAGAATATGGAATCCTCCACCAACTTTTTGAGGTCTCCTCATATTCTGAATACATTCCCTAAAAGGCAAAAGAGGATGAACCTCCAGGGCATGGTTATACTCATGAGAATTCCTAATGCAGTACGTTTCATTTGTGTGTGTGTGTGTGTGTGTGTGTGTGTGTGTGAGAGAGAGAGAGAGAGAGAGAGAGGAGAGAGAGAGAGATGGGAAACTTCTACTTGAAAAGTTATCTCGGGAAAGGTGCTAAATGATGGTTGGATCCCTTGCCAACTCGGGTCTCAGGACAGGTTGCTTCATGAATATTCCTCACGTTAGTTGCTACAATTATTTTAACCTTTCATTACTTGTAAGATATTTCTCAGATTATGGTATAGGTTTGGTTTGTATGTCAGTTGATTGTCGGACTTCCCCACTAGAATGTAAGCACCATGAGGACAAGGACTTGCTCTTGCTCACCACAGATGCTCCAGAATCTAGGAGGATTCCAGGAACTCCCTGACCCATGTGAAGGAAAATGCCACCACACTTGGTATAGCCCTACTTCCTTGTCATTTCAAGAAAATAAGGTTTTGTGTTTAAATCAGTCTGGGAGACTTCCCAGTATGGCCCCCTTCTATATATTCATGCGTGACACACTGATAATATTAAAGTGTCTGGAAAGCCCTGTGTTCTAACTACAGCAACCAGGACTTCACATTTTTAACACAATATAGTGACATCTGTGAGGTCAGGAACTTGACATTGCTTTGTTTTTCTGGGTCTTGCAAGTTTTCTACTTGGACAAGGTGCAGTCTTAGCACTTTTCTGTTGCTTGTTTTAGGGGAAGGTATTTCCTCTTGACAGATTTTACTGTAGTGCCATGTTTATATACACGTGCATTATATTTTTCAAACCAACCCCTCTGGCATCAGTGTCTGATGAGTACTATGTATGTTATATGCAAGAACTCTTGTGGTATAGTGGGCTATACATTGGTCTGCTGTAAGGTCAGCATTTCAAAAAGACCAGTCCTCCATAAGAGAAAGCCCTCCATAAAGTATACTATTATGTAAATAGTATACTGCTATTTACATAAGTGCAGTATAAATGAATTTATAGATATGCATTATAGATATAATAGTTACAGAGATAATAGGTGTTTTTAATGGCTTTAAATTCACTTGGTTTTAGATCTCAATCTGCCAAGTTTGCAACATTGTTGAGATGACAATACAACACAGAAGGGGTTTCCTGTGTTAGATGGCCATATAATATATTTACTGAACTGAAACCTTTTGGAGAATGCAGTAGGACACTCTCAATCATTACGTAGGACAACAGGAGTAAACCTGGGATGCCCTGGGAATAGGAGGACAGGTGGTTACTCTTGTTCTGAGGGACATAACTTTGAGACATGCTGAACTGCGTGGATAGCCTCAGCTCTCTCTTGCATGTCTGGCGGAGTAAGTCTCTTTTTGGTGGTAGACATCTCCCTCACAGGAAGTTAGCCCTGAGGAGCTAGGCCAGTGCTTCCCTGTGAGCCCTAGACAGTTCCTGTTCTGTGCCTGCCATGGTTCTATCATCTACAAAACAGGGTTCACTGCTTACCTGTGGTTTCAGACTGTTGCGAAGAAGAGATGCAGTTTATCAACACCTTGCCCTGTGTTTGCCCCCCCAGTAGAGTACTCAGTAAGTGGGCGCCATCGGTGTTCTCCAGGGGTCCCGGTAGTGTGTGCAGTGGGTAAAGGGTCAGTTGCTAACTGGAAGTTTGGCAGGTTGGACACAGCAGCAGCACAGAGAACCTCCGGAACAGTTGTCCTGTGTCCTACAAGGTCACTCTGAGGAGAAGCACCATCGACAATAGCATTTTGCTTTTATTATGCTGTTAGAATGTGTTCTGTTTGTGTTGATGGCACACTGTGGTGCTGTTGTCACTCGGTTTCTGTTGTCACTGGCCTAGTACACAGCTGGTGGAGATCTGCTCGCTGCTTGGCTGCCTTCACAGCTGGGATCTTCCTCTGTGTGGTCAGACCTTCCATAAATGACGCTTGCTCCTCCGAAGCGTCTGGAAAGGACAGGGACCAAGAAGCACAGCATCTCAGCTACCAGAGCTCTCTCTGACCTCAGAGGTAGGTCACCTAGCATAGAAATTGAACACACTTCCGTTTGACGAGCTCAGTTGCTGGAGGTGAGTGGAGAAATGGAGGTCAGAGGTTCTAGTCCCCTGGGCACCTCTTGATTGGTTTGCAAAGCTAAAACTTCCTCCTCCTAAGCAGCGATGCCACAGAGGAGTAGCCTGAGTGACAGGAAGCACAGATGAGAGAGGATGCCATTTGGAACATTGGATGCCATTGGCATTCTGCACTATGATGACAGATGTCATCTTTACACAACTCTGGCTGACCATTCTAGGGGAGGGGTTTGTGTGCAGTGCCAACCACTTGTTTGCCTTTGAATGATACCAGGTCATGGCTTTGGTTAGCCAGGTGTGATGTTAAAGTACCATCTGCCAGACTGTGGAACATTGGGCACTGCTTAGTTGATCTTAAGGCAGACATGTATGACATGTAGAAATGGCCATTGCTATGTTACAGTTTTGTAATTGGATTTCTAGGTAGCATCTCATCTGAATGGTGGTCTGGCTTTGTAGTGTTGAAGCCAGCGTTACTGAGCTGTGGTAGATTACAGCAGTCCTTTGCAGAAGACTCCAACCTAGTCCTTAACCATGAAATACAAGAAAGTAAGACTTTAAATAGATTATTCTCTCCTCTGCCCCTTAAAATTGTGTGATGTATTAGTTTCCTACTGCTTCCATCACAGAGTCCCACAGGCGGCGTGACCTAAATAGCACAAGCGCATGTCATGGTTCTAGAGGGCCGAAGTCCCAGGAGAGTTGAATTGAGTCACGTTCAGGGGTCAGCAGGGCTGCCTGCCTTCTGGAAGCTCTTCGGTATGGCCTCGTCTTTGCTTTTCCAAATTCTAGAGGCTTTCTACTTCCCTCGACTTCTGACCCCTGCCTCCATCTTCAACGCCAACAGTGTAGCATCTTCCAGGATTTCTCTGACTCCTGATATTTTACCCCACCCCTGCCCTACCATCTTTTAAGACATCTTTGTGCTTACATTGGGATCAACTGGAAAATTCAAGGTCATCTTCCCACCTTAACATTTTGTACCTGATCACCTCTGCCAAGTACCCTTTCCCAAGGCCACCTGTGTGCAAGTTGAGGCAGATTACTGTGTAGAAGTCTTGGGAGAATCCTTTTTCTGCCTAACGGGATGGTGTCGGGCCAGTGTGGAAGGCCCTATCTATCTGAAAGTTTAAGTAATGTAGACTTAAGGAAGGAGGTTGTATTTGCTCCATAATAAAATCAAAACCATATTGTTGCTAGTTCTAGTGCCAAGTATACTTCGTGATGTTGACTATAACTGAGAGTACTTCAGAAGCTGGAGAAAATCACAGTGAGACAGCTTAAAGGGTTATTCAAAATGTCAGCCATAGTGGTGAGAATTCAGACCCCAGGTGTTTGTTGAGTATTTATTGTATCCTGAGGTGCTGGCTGAGCCTGTGTCTACAGCAGAGGTTCTCAAACTGCGGGTCACCCGATTCATAGCAAAATTACAGTTATGAAGTAGCAATGAAAGTGATGTTAGGGTTGGAGGGTCACCACCACATGAGGAACTGTGTGAAAGGCTTGCAACATGAAGAAGGTGGAGAACCACTGGTCTGCAGAATCTCTTTTCCATTCTGCTCAGAGTAGAGGCCCTTGCTTAGAACTGAATGACCCTCCTCAAATGTCCCCCAATGGGTCAGCCCTGATGGGTTTCCAGTCTTCAACTTCCCAGATGTGATGGGCACTTCTCATTTGCTCTGACTCGGACAAGCTCGTGAAGGGCAGAGCAGAATAAAGAGTTCCACCTCGGGGTGTGCACACAAGACTTCGTTGGGAGCACTCACAGAACAAAGTGCCCCAAAGCTGACCTGGAGGTTGACAGTCCTGTGGCTCTGTGCCACTCCTCCAATGACACTTCACTGACGGGCTGTGGCTGCATCTTAAGCCATTGGGCTTAGTGGGTCTGTCCAAAGGCGGAGTTCCTGGTCTGCCTTCAGCAGTCTCCTCGGGACATACTGTGTTCAAATGCCCACTCCTACCCCATTCAAATATGCAGCCAAGGGAGACCAGTCAACCCACCTCACTTCTCCCTGCAGTGAACAACCCAACTTCTCCCTGCTTACAATATCACCTGACTCCTCTTGTGGGCCGGGTGGGCGTGGAAAAATGAAGACGCAGCCCCCGCTGCCAAAGGCTGAGGTTCCGTCTGCCCAGGGCAAGGCCACAGATGGCCCTGGCTCAGGCTCCTTGAGATTCTGATGTGCTTTCAGATGTGGGGGCTGCTATCTGAGCAAGAATCTTTCCAGAGGAATCAACTCCTGTTTCCCAAGGACACTAACTAAACTCCAGGGGTGTGTCACGCACGCTCTATCCCAGGCTACCAGAGGCAGCTGGGAGGGGTGGGGGGAGGGAAAGAAGAAAGAGACAGTATCTAGAAAGCTTCAGATTGGCCCCTGTGCTCCGGGTGATTCTTAGGAGTTTGCAGACAGGCAGTAGCCCTAAGTCGCATCTCAAGACATCAAGGCAGAGACCCTGCCAGTGAGCGGACTCTGACTCAATGGTGACCCCGTAGGAATAAAGGTGGAGGTCCTCCTGGGACCACTGTGGGGTTCGAACTGCTGACCTTAGGGTCAGCCGCCCAACTCATAGCCCACTTTGCCACAAGGGCTCCTAACAAACTTAACCACCTCTATTTTCCATCGAGCGCATAGGCTGGCCCGTGAATCCATGCTGAGACCAGGCGCTGGGCACATTTGTCCTTGTGGCCAGTATTCCTGGGGCCCATTGGGGCAGGCTGGCATACCCTGGCATACCCTGACCCCCAAGTGATCTCAGAATTCCCATATGTGTGTGACTGAGAGCTCTGGTGCAAAGTGATCTCACACGGTGTCAGGTCTCCTGAAAGGTTATTAAAAGCAGGGGGAAGGCTTTCTTGAGCACCGAGTCTGGGAAGGGGCAAATTGAATGCAAAGCCGTCTGGGTAGACACAGACACAAAGAACTTAAGGATACACCGGTGGAAGACTGGGCCCTGGAGAAGGTTGTCCTGCTTGCTAAAGCCGAGGAGTCACGAGAAAGAGGAAGGCCTTCCTTCAGCACTGTGGATGGGCCCCAGGGCTGCCGCATTGGACTCAGGCAGAGGGACAGTTGTGCGGATAGCTAGGGACCGTGGGGTGGTTTGTTCTCAGATACGTAGGGTTTTCGGTGCTGCTGGGTCAGAACCCACTCAACAGAACCTAACCACCACCGCCCTTCACAGCACACCAATTATACTTTCTCTGCTGGAAACAACAAGGGGACTCAGAAAGCTTTCATCTGCCCCGGTTCCCCAAATCCCATTCCAGTTTAACATTTTTGAATTTCTTTGGCATAATAAAATATGTGAGAATTCTCGAAGAAACCTGCTCATTCTTACTGCTTCAGTTTCGTCTTTCAAGAGCTGCCTTTGATGTCATAAGTATACTCTGGAACCAAGGTAAGAACAACGAAATCCCCCTGATAGCATGTAGCCTTCTCTGGAAGCATTGGAAAACTAACCACCAAGACTGAGCTTCAGATATCCCAGCCCCTTCCAGATGAGGCTCTCCGGCTTGTGTGTGCCCTCCCTCCCCTCCCGTAATGTACACCCTCGGAAACCCCGCGTGAGGTCACAGTGAGTCAGAAGTTCTCTGATGGCAAATGGGGTTTTTGTTTCTCTTTTACTAACATCTGAGCAGTCGTGTTCATTGCAATCTGATTCACAGTTTAGATTTTTATGTTCAAGAATTTTTGTACAGAGCCATCAACAGTCTCTTTACTGATTTCCCAGCACATTTACATAATTGAATCATCAGTGCATTGATTATGTCCCCACATTTAACCAATTTATAAAAACTCAAACCACCTGCCCAACAAAGTCGTTCCGTTGCCTTACTTACACCAGACCTAAGAGAAGAGAGATTTTAGCTGTGGCTTTAGATCTATAAAGACACCTTTTAAGGAAAGTTGAACTAAGTTGTGTTCATAAACAGAGTCGGCTTGCATATTCCATTGTGTGGAACTTGCGTAGGGCAGTCTCTTCTGTGGGCGAAAGTTGCTGGTGATTGATTCCCTTAGGAAGCTGACCAGTAAAGGATAGAATGTGTTTTCTTCAATCTCAAACTCAGTGCCTTAGAGTCGATTCCGACTCACAGCTACTCAGTGGAACAGAGTCAATCAGTCCCTTTAGGTTTCCATGACACTGATTTTATAAATATACATATGTATGTATGTATGTACATATGTATATATGTATGCACATATATTTAACATCAGATAACCTCATCTTTCTCTGATAGAATGGCTCGTGAGTTCAAACCAATGACCATTTGCTTAGCGGTTTAGGTCCCACTAAAACATCAGGGCTACTTTGTTTTCTTAATTTGAGGTTCGTTGTTGGCCCTGCATCCAATTCTTCTTGCCAAACCTATCCGGAATGAACATTTTTTTTAAATGATTTAGGGGTTCTTACAGGTCCTTCCACATTCAATACATCATTTGTATCAAGCATGTTTGTACACATGTTGCCATATTCATTTCCAAATGTTTTCTACTTGAGCCCTTGGTATAAGCTCCTCTTTCCCTCTCTCTTTATTTAAATAAGTCACTTTAAACAAGTCATACAACTCCCATCATGATCCATACATACATCAATTGTATGCAGGCCACATTTGCACACTTGTTGCCATCATCACTCTCATGAACAATTTTTGATGGACATGTCTACATCATCAAATATGCACAGCGACCTCAGCCTTCCAGTGTTGTACAAAGGCATCCACTTTTCCTCCGCCACAGCTCAACAGCCAGATACATCCTTTGTCAAAGTGTCAGGTCAACCTTCCCTGAGCTTTCTCTTCTGAGGAAGGTGGTGGCTTGTACGCCCTGTACTGAGTTCCTTTCTCTCTGGGTTTGCTGCCAACTTCAGTTGATATCAACTGGAGAGAAAGCCTATGTGTTGATGGGGATTAAAATTGGATTTTTTTTCCGATAACCTCCCTCTTCTCTTCCTCCTGGCTTGACGATTGGTTCGTAGAGCTGACAGAGGGAACAGACCCCTGAATCAGTGTGACGAAGCGTGTGAAAGCTATTCCTCATGGTAGAATTCTCCGTGTGAGTCAGAGCACAAGGTTAAGGCAGAGAACTGTCTCGCTTGTCAAATGACAACCTTCGAGTAAAACATAATGTTTCATGGTGACGGATACTCCTGTGGCGTCTCCGTCCTCTGTGGTTCTTGGAACCATCTTTCTCATCCTAAGTTTCCTCCCCACTCCTCACTGGATCAAGTCCAGGCTGACATGTAGTGAGCCCCAGGCAGAGTGGAAGTGCTCCACGGGCTTCGGAGGCTGTGGATCTTTGTAGGAAGCGGACCATTTCAGCGTTCCCCCACAGAGTCGCTGTTGACATTTCCACTGGGGACCTGACCTGTAGTCCCCCAATGTGTAGCCCACTGAGCCACAAGGGCTCCTGGAATCATTTCTCTAAAGAGCATGGTATGAGTTGTCGTTAAACCCATAAATAATTGTTTATTCTCCTAAGCAGGAGTGTGCCTAGGCAATGATTCATTGCCTAAATGTTGAGTGGACCTTCACTGCCAGTGAGCTTTCTGGCTACCAAAGTGAATCAGGCTCAGGAGAGTTGAGGGGGCGCTAGGCAAGAGCATTCCAGGCCAGGGGACAGTGGGATGCAGTTCAAGGGGCTCTTTGAAGGGTCAAGCATGAGGCTTTGCCTGGAGCTCCAGGGAACACCCCAGAGGCCTGTAACCCTGCCTGTACAGAAGGCCATTCTCAGCAGAGGGAGCAATTTGAGGGAAAGTACATGTAGTTTGGTGTACAGAAAAGGGTGCAGATGGAGGGGAAACGATATAAAAGCAGGAGAGAAGTAGGCAGAGGTCATGGGATGACCTTCCTTGTTGCCAGACTAGTTGTGCCATTCTTGGGGAGAGTGCTGCAGGAGGAGGAAGCTTGACCATCTTGAGGACTGGGAGAAATGAGGGCAGCAGGGTCATCGTGATGCAGGGCCTTGCTGTGCTTTGCCAAGAGGTGCTGACTCTTCTGGGACAAGATGACCTGGGGGGAGTTTCGTCCATACAGAGGACACTCAGAATGGGGCGGCATTGTCAGGATCAACACAGAGTTGGGAGTGCGTTACATTAACGCCTGAAATCAGCATGGCTCCGGGAGCACAGTGCAGACTCCACGACTGGGAGCTCCAGGTGAAAGGGACTCTGGTTGGAGAAGGCCGGATGTTCTACTCCTGGGGACAGCCACAGTCTCAGAAACCCATGGCAGGTGGCGATGGGACAGCGCTAATTCGAGAGTTTGGTTGGGTGCCCTCTAAAAGGAAGCCCTGGAGGCCTAGTGGTTACACATTGCACTGATTCCCACAAAGTTGGCAGTTTGAAACCACGAGCTGCTCCGAGAGAGAAAGGGTTTTCTCTTCCTGTGAAGCTACCATCTCAGAAACTCACCGAGGCCGTTCAGCCCGGTCCTACAAGACTGCCCAGTTGGCATCAGCTCCGAAGCAGTGACTTTGAATCTGAAGACACTGAGATGGGTTCGGGTAGATAGTGTTCATAACCATTCCTGTGGGGCGTGAGGTGTAGAAGTCTTAGCGGTTTCAAATTTAGTGGCTCCAAAATGAGAGCTTTTTTGTAAGGATGGCTTTGGAATCTCTGCGCATGCCCCTTAATAGTGTAAGGCTGTCCTGCGGGCACTTCTGCTAATGGCTTTGTATAGATAGGGTATGCATTGGTGGCCATGTCCCTGTCTGAGTTCAGTTGTCAGTTGGCATGAACTGGAATGTATCCCTCTCCATAGGATTGTCAATGGGTGTAACCTTTAGGAAGTTGAACTCCAGGCCTGTCTTCTGAGGCACCTCGTGGTGGACCCAAACTGCCAGCCTGTCATCAGGTTAGCACTTTGATCCTGTCCTCTCACAAACCCCATCAGTATTGGGAAAGCCGGAGCTGCTGTTCATGCTGATGCTGCGGACTGAGACGAATGGGGGGTGAGGTAGACAAGGCAGTGATGGAGAAGGCTGGCGGCCACTGTCCCGGTCAGCATCAGTGTCAGCACTGAGTTGTACTGTAAAAATGAGATGATCTGGAGAAATAGCCAATTAGAGCTGGCTCAAGAGGTTTGTGTGAATAAATGCTTCTTAATGGACAAGGATGTAACTGGAAATTGAAAATGAATACTGGGAAAGGATGGACCTGGGAGAGGCCTTGTCTGTCTGCTGTTTTCTGTCCTGGGAGGCGGCTGCAGGACTCTGAGGGCTGAGGATTCCAGTTGGAAAATGCCATTGCATTTAGCCCGTGAGAATGGATGCAGGGAAGCCCCAAAGCACAGCCTAGTTGTTTGTGGCCAACTAGTGGTAGTTAGTAAAATGAGACCTGGGAACCTCGAGGTCCCCAGGCCAGGCTGTGCGTCTCATGGAAGGGCACTGGTGAAATCCAAGAAGTTAGTCAGAGGGGTCACTGCTTCTGTCTTATCTCCAGAAGATCCCATGGGCTTTGGATGGGGCTAATTCCTTTCCGGCCATCTTGCCTCGTATAGCAGCATTCATCTCAGAGATGAGTGGACAGACTCACATCTGTTAGGAAATGTGCCATGCCTTAAAGTCAAAGAAAGCCAGCCCCCGGACCCCGGCCTCTCCATTGTTCCTGCTTCCGTCCTCCCATTCCGATGCTCCTCGCTCCGTTCATCTTCCTCCCCGTGCCCCTCCAACTTATTGTTCTTTTTCACTTGCTTTCTTCACAGGACGGTTCTTTTGTGCTAGATTCCTCCTCTTTCATCACCTCGATGAAGCGTTTGAAGCCATGAGCGATGTCTGTGCCGGCAGCGCTCGTTCCAAACATTGGACGTTGCCATAGTGTTACTTTAGCACGAGGGCAGGCAAGTGGGGAAGGCTTTTGTGTCTGCCCTGGGGAAGGGGCCCGGCCTCCTGGAGGCGGCTGGGTCTGTGGCCAGAGGTTGCAGGAATTTGCCTTGAAAGCTTGGGAAGCTCTTGAAGAGACTATTTATAATCCATCAGGGGATTAAAAAGAAAATAGGCAAGTTCTGGGATATTGCTATAGATCACCTAGACAAGATGAAAAGATAGAGCAGCTCAGGAGACATGTTTACAGATAAGAGGCGCGTTTAAAAAGCTGGCCCGTTATCGTGGCGACGTTGACGGATGGCACCTTTAAATAATGTATAAATGAACGTTATTCAGCAACTGCAAGTATTGACTGGCAAACCAACAGCAGTCAAATGGAGGCAAAAGCATCGGTCTTAGCAATAAATCTCTGCAGCCCAGCCGCTGCTCCCAGGCCTGCTCCTGCCCCTGACCTCTCTCTCTTGTTCCCCAACTAGACAACTTGCAGCTAGCCCTGGGGAATCGATCCTGTGTGCCTCTCTTTGTTTACTCGCTCGCTGTCACACATCCGAATAGTTGCTCTGGTCAGGGGCCACCCAGTCAGAAGCAAAGATGGAGCTGCGCACTGGGGGACCTTGTGGGGCAGAGGCTGGAGAGAAGCCCAACTCTTGACAAACATCAACCAGCGTCATCCAGCTGCCTCCAGCTCATGGAAGTCCCAGGTGTGTCAGAGGGTGTTCTGTGGCTGGACTTTCTGACCTAGTACACTAGGGCTTCCTGGTCTGTCTCAATCTGGCAGTTCCGTTAAAGGTTGTTCAGCCCTGGCGCAGCCTGCCAGCCTTCACGGACTGAGAACTGGTGGAGCATTTTACTGGCATCGTGCTCAGCTCTCCTGCCAGGAAAACAAGAATTCTATGGCATCTTCCCTCTCAGAACCAACCCTCATTGTTTCTACCCGAGATAGAAAGGGCTCTGAACTGCTCCTGATGGGCATGAAGAGAAACACACACACACACACACACACACACACACACACTACGATCAAGTTGATTTCATCTCCTTGTTGCAATGCTAGAGGATACGGTAGAAAGACCTTTTGAATTTTCAAGGCTGTAACCGAAACAGAAGCAGACTGCCTCGCTTGCCTCCCACAGAGCCTCCGATGGATCCGAACTGCTCACCTGGCAGCTGGCAATAGGTTCTGGACCATCGCACCACTCGAATGGCATGAGTGAAGAAAAAGCTCGGTGGGGGATTGGGGGCATAGGGCTCCAGCTTCGATCTTTGCCCTTTCACAATCCAGATCCAATGGGAGGTTACGCTGCATTACACGCACTGCTATCGAGTCCATTCTGGCCCATAGTGAGCCTCGAGGACAGGGCAGAACTGCCCGTGTGAGTTTCTGAGACCGTTACTGTCTCTGGGAATAGAAAGGCTCATTTTCCACCGGCAGCATGGCTGGTGGGTGGTATCAAACTGCCAACCTCACCATTGGCAACCCTATGCATCACCACGCTGCCATCAAAGATGGCCTTGCTCTTCTCCAAGCCGATGGCATAAGCACTTGTGTTTTCAATTGCTTGAGTTAAAAAGGTCCAAATATGTCAGGAAACAGAGTTTGTATCTCTTGTTAAGACGGAGAGAATGCATGTGTGGCAGAATTTGAAACTAGATTTTTCTGAAGTTGGAAAAATGATACTTTCAGAATAACCCTGAATTTGGTGGTACAGTTTCATTCTAGGGCAATGTTTTAACTACAGAGATCAAAATGCCAGCCATTACTTTTAGCCAGAGGTGACTCCTGGTGACTCTGGCACACAACATAGAACTGCTCCAAGGGTCCCAGGCACCACAGAGTGGCTGGTAGGTCTGACCTGCCCACCTTTGGGATAACCGCTGTGGCAGTCATGTGCTTATTGTTAATTTCATGATTGAGATGTAGGGGTGGAGTCTAGCCTGTTAATCTGGAGATAGTCATTGAGTAGCCAATGAGCCCTCCGTGTGGGCATGGCTTTCTCTTGAGACTTCTGGGAAATCTCGCGATATTTCCCTCATGGAAATGAGAGACTATCTCCCTAGTTGTTGGGAGTTAGCCTCAGAGACAACAAACTATGGACAAGACAAGATGGCAGAGTAGGAGGAGAAACCACATGGCTTTACCCTGAATCAGACCTCTGAAGCTGGTAAAGCCACATGGAGATCCCTGCCAGCGCTGATTAGCCTCTACCACCACTGGATGCTGTTGATGGATCCTGAGCCCTGGAAGCGAGGAGCGATGGGGAGACCCCTGCCATCACCAGGATTCTGCACCCACTGGCTTGTGACTTGGTGAATTGGAAGGAGACTTTATAGACTGGTATTGGGCATACGGACTAACATTGAACTTATGACTTTGAACCGGACTGTGTGGGGATACTTTCTTAATGTCCTATTCCTTTTGTATATAAACCATACCCTTATATCCATATACGTGCCTATGAATTTGTTTCTCTAGTCTACCCAGACTAACACAACAGCTGAGCACACAACCACTCTTAACCCCAGGTAAGATTTGCTAGATGGCATAGGCAACTGAATCAGACAAACCCACCCTTCACCTTTTGGGGTCCACCAGACATTGTCACCAGCGGTCAATGTTATTGGAAAGTTCTTAGAAACCTCTCTGACTCCCTTCACTAGGGACAGCCGGCATATGTTTTGTTTCATTGTAAAGACCCACCTCCCACTGACAAAGGGAGCCATGCGAGCTTCAGATTTTCATCTCGGAAGCTGGAGATAGCCAGTCATCCAAAAGTCAGTGGCTAATTGTTAAATAGGGTCTAGGAAGAAATATAGAGGCTTCCGTTGATCAAGTTGTGAGGTTGGTGATCAGTGCTTGCTCATTAAAAATAAGGACCGATTTAAGGAAAATATTAAGAAGCCCAGCAAAGATGAGGAAACATTGCCCCACCCTGGGACAGGGACCTCAGAGCCCCTTGTTAGGGGGGGGGGGGAAGCAGGGAGAAGTGCCTGAGAAAATGTGTTGGGTGGGCTTAATGTGTAGCCAGAAGAAAGTGTCACTGTTTTGAAGGCTGCAGACTGGGGCATGGAGAGCACATTTCTCAGAAACCTATGCAATGTTGTGTACATGTCAATGTAGCAGCGGCAAGTGTTGCTTACTGTAGTGGGGAAAGATGGGGGTGGGGGCCTTATGGGTGTGGGTGTTGAATTACTCTAAATTTATTAGCCCAAGGCCCTGAACTATCATCCATCATCACTTTGCCAGCAAGCAATGTCATCAGGCCAAAGCAAATGGTTATCAAGCCCTGGAGTCAGAGCACAATGTTCACCTGCCCACGGGCTGACTGGGCCTGTTTCTGTTTCATCTTTTCCACCCCCACCCCAACCCTACCCCCGAAAGAAACTCAATCCAAGTGGGAAAGAGGTACAGCTGAACATTGGGTCCTCTGCAAGTGAAGTGGGTCTTGAGCCGGGGGCAGAACGGCTTCCTGGTAAAGACCTCCAGTGAGAGGGAGAAGCATGGAGTTCAAAGCTTGGATTCTGGAGGAAGTGCAGTGAGCATCCTGGATCTTTCCAGAGTGATTTAGATCCTGGTTCCATCAACACCATCACCCAACTCACCACCAATGACTCTTTGCCACCCCTAACAGGGTTGCTGAGACTATACATCTTGACAGGACCAGAAATCCTCCTCTTTCTCCTTTGGAGCAGTCGGTAGATTTGAACCACCAACCATTGGGTTGGACAACAGTACCATACTGCATCAATATTCAGTTGTGGTTTTAATTCCAGGATCCGATGGCTAGTAAATAGTCGTTTGTGTTTCCACCTGAACACGTGGTCACTACCAACTCCAAATAGCCTCCTAGTTGCATGCAAAAAATGAACTTGTGTCCTGTGCCAGTCTAACTGGGTGAACAAGGTGGAAATTGGTGAATCACTGCCAGCCTCCTTGTTGATTACCTTCCCCTCTTCTCCCCCCCAGGACCTCTCATAGCGCACCCAAACCAACCCCACTGCCATGACGTCAGTCCCGACTCACAGCAATCTTCTACAAGGTGCCAGAGATGAAGTCTTTACTTCAGCAGAACTGCGTCCTCTTTCTCGGGTGGGTTTGAAGCACTGACATCATGGTTCACAGCCAGACGCCTAACCGGCAGCACCACCAGGGCACCTCACCCAGCAAAGATGTACCTCTCTGTCCCCAGCTGCTTTAGGACACACTCACTGGGCTCTTGGGAGTTCCACCTCCCCATGCTGGAGCCCCGATCTTCCTGGACTGTCTCCACCCCGGCGGGGAGGCAGTGGGACACAGGTGAGAGACTAAGTACCTGAAAACACCTGCTTAGAGTCACTTGTCAGCACGAGACAGTTGCACGGTCACCACACAGGGGGGTGAAGGACAGATATTTTTGGCTAGAACTCAGCCTCAGCTTCTGTCTATTTCACAATCCATGACTGTGCAATGCATTTTGCCTGGGGTCCCTGGCCTTTCAGGAGGGAGTCTCCCAACTGCCAGTTTTCCTGGGGAGCAAAGAAGGAGGGTCGCTCTCCCATTGGACTGAGGCAGGGTGACCTGATCCTTTGCGGAGAGGTAAAGACACTCACACCACCTGCTCTACGGCCCTCCTTCCCAGGACTTGTCTGTGGGCTCCTGAATCTCTCTAGCCCATGCCGATCTTCTGCTGGCAGCTTTAGCACAGGATCCGGTCCAGTGTAGGAGAGCTAGTTGCTGGCAGGAAAACGAGCATGAACCCAGAGGTGGATGCTATGGCTCTAGGTTTTTCTAAGCTTCAAAAGGGGTAGAGCAAGCAGACGGTTCAGACGGTTTAATTCATTTCATAGAAGATTCCAGGTGGCTAAAGTCCAGGTCGTTTTAGATCTTCAATGACCATCAAAGTGTGGCTTCCCACATGGATAAGTATTCCTAGTTTTTCATTCAAGATGCAAGCTTGGCTCCTTCAGTCGGGGTCATGGCTCAGCAGCTTTTCTGGCAGCTCCTGGCCTGCCTCAGACATGCTGGATCACTTTTGCGGAGAGCTTCTTGGCTGGCAAAAGTCTCAAATGAAAACACACCCATTCTTGTTAAGACAATCCTGTGAACCTGCTGTTACCTGCCATCGACATTGTTCATTGTCTTAGACTCGGTTCAGCGGCAAGAGACACTTGGAGTGTGCCCTTTGGACTAGCCAGTCAGGGGTTTAGAAGGACGCGGGAGGGGGGGTGGGGGGGAAGACTTGTCAACAGCAAGAAACGTCCGTGCCGGCATGCCCAGAAAATTCCAACTGGAGGCGGGAATAAGCGGCACTTGGCAAAGCTGTCCTCCTGTCCTAATTGCCTAGTCTTGGTTTAAAACTGCATTTGGTTAATGTCGTTGTTCTGAGAGATGCCATGATAAGTCCTTCAAAAACATCTTCAGGGGAGGCTGCTTCGGCTCTGTTTCCTCGTGGGCCACAGATGCCAATTACGGATGGGTGGGAGAAGACTCCATTGCTAGGGCCCCCGACAGTCTTCAAGATTGAACTGCCTGCTTGCTTTGTGACCCAGCTTTGACATTGACCTCTTGGGGTTAGCAAATGCGTGCTGAGAATTCGAAGCCATGAGGCGTGCAAGCACATTATTTCCCGTTGGGGAGTGAGAGGACAATGACGTCACTGCAGAATATACCCAACCTCCATTGCTTTTATTCTTCAGGTGGGGCCAAAAGTAGAATTTCATGGCATCAATTCTAGAATCCAGAGAGAGGATGATAGAAAGAAGAGAGGAGACGCCCCCAATAAAAAAGAAAGAAAAAGAAGAGAGAAACGGTTGTTGTGTATTCAACATCAGTTGACTCCACTAGACTAAACTTGGTGCAGGCAGCTAGCAGGCAACCTTGTATCCTTGTCCACAATCAAGCCCAGGGTCTGGCCTGGGGCCCTTCTTTAGTGGTGGAAGCTGTAGCTTCACAGGGTTCATACCTTGTGGCAGCCGGTGCACAACAGAAGAAGCACTTCAAGTCCTGCTCCATCCTCTTGAGATGAAGAAGAGCCTTGGTAAACCAGGGGGTTCTCACTGGCCAATTTCAGAAAGCAGATCACCAGTCTGTCTTCCGAATCGACCTCAGTCTGGAGGACAGACTCTTCTGAAACCTGTTCCACATCATCACAACATCCGGGCCACCCTCCACTGATGGGCAGCCCGAGAGGCATCAGGCAGGAATGGAAACCCAGTGTGTCGTGGGGTTCAGTTGGCACTTGTTGAGTGAATAATCGGTCTCCACATTAAATTTCCTCTTTAGGCACAGTTGTCAAGTTCCTAAGTGTTTTTAAGAGGTTCCTTTCACTTCTCTGAAGATCACATGCCCTGAAGCAGGTTTAAACCCAAATAGCATGGCTTTGAAAGGCCCCTTTAGCAACTCCGTTACCACAAGTGCTCATTAGAGCTCCCTTGTCTCTTGAAGGTGGATGTTTGGCTGAGAGGGGTAAGTGGGTTAGGAGCCAGCCAAATGCCTTGTAGCTGCTCCTGCACTTGAAGCCCTATTTTCCCCAGCTGAAGAGTGGATGGCTGGGGGCAGTGGGGAGGGGGGGAGGGGAAGGGAGAGGGGGTGGCAAGAGGGTAGTGACTGAGAGTAAGTGTTGTTATTAAATCACCTTGAAGTGTCTCTTGTAAAAGATAACTCCCTGCATTGTAGAGATGTCTTTGACAAGAGAGGATTAGGGTGAAATTGCAATTACCTTGACATAAAGGAATGAATTAACTTTCCAACTTGCATTTTTTTTTTTTTGCAAGCCACAGATTCAGGTCGCTTGGAATATAAACACGGATAGAGCGCACAATGGCTGGGGGCACTTGAAAATTCAAAAGATGGGCAAGGAGCCCCAGGATGCTAGGCAACTCCCGAAGGTATTCCTCACCACCAAAGGATGCTTGCCTGGGCAGAAACCGCCTGCGCAGGGCCTCTGCATCGCTGGTCTGTCGTCGGGACAGAGGAGAGGGTGGATCTGATGCTTCCTGGAGTGGAGGAGCTCAGGGTTTGGGAAGCAAGCCAAGGGATACTCTCCCAGGATTTTCCTACCAAACGGCCCCTGCATGGATGCTGCGCTCTGTACAGCACTCTGACCATGTGGTCGTCGGAGAGCTGGGCAGGTGGGCTTGCCTGTCGGGGTGTTGTTGAGGTCAGACATGCAACATGGAACTGCAGGAACCGCAGTCCCTGATTCATGTTCAAAAACACACACTGTTGTTTCTTTTCTGTAAACTAAAGCCGGCTCTCCACTCTAGCCTACGGGGCGGCAGGAACTTCTGGCTTCTGGGTTTGCAGGCCGACTCAAGGGGCCTTTTGTGAGGACCCTGGAAAGCGAGGGAAAGTGGATCCCTAATGAACCAGGGTCTCAGAGTGTCCAGCAACCCCGAGAGTGTGGGCAGGCCAGCGTGGGGATATGCCATTTTGCCAGATCTGGGAAAGCCGTGGGGTGTCATTCAGCCTGCCCTCTGAGGTCTGGGCACGACTAGTGTCCTGGCACTACACAGAGCTACTTCCAGTCGGACACTTAGTTTTGACATTGCAAGGAGTGCTCGTGGGTGGTGGAAAGTGGGCATCTTAGGCCAACCTCTGATATATTTAATAACCTCTCAACTAATACCTTTTTTTAAACCACTAATACCTTTTTAGCACATTTTTCAACAGTGCCCTGAGGAGCCCACATAGTGTAGTGCTTACACGTTGGGCAGCGATCTGAAAACTTAGCAGTTCCAAACCAGCAGCTCCGATGGAGAAAGACTGAGTTTTCTATTCCCCCAAGCTACTGTCTACGGACACCATAGGGGTCACTGAGAGTCAGTAATGACTCGCTGGCAGGGAGTTTGGGCCTGGTTAAGTAGTTCCCCCTGTCAATGGTTGATGTTAACTCACTCTAGTTGAGTTGATTCTCACGCACAATGACCCGCTAGGACAGGGTAGAACTGCCTCTGTGGGTGTCCAAGATTGTAACTCTTCTTGCCGGCAGACAGTGCCATCTTTCTTCAGTGGAGTCACTGGTGGTTTCAAACTGCTGGCCTCGTGGTTAGGAACCCAACTTGTAACCACTACGCTCTCAGGACTGTGGCTCTCAGGTGCCATACAATAGATTCAGACTCCTCATGCACCACAGAGCAAAGCACTGCCTGGCGCCTTGTGATGTTCATGGCCACTGCCATTGTGGCCGTGGCGCTGCCAATCCCTCCCACTGGCAGATTTCCTCTGTTTCGCTGTCTACCAGACATGGTGTCCTTCTCCAGGGATGGTCCCACCATGTCAGCATTGGACCTTCCCATTTCTGAAAAGGTCTAACTAATTTGGGGGAAAGGACCCCATTGCACCCTGGCAGCACTTCTGTCTGGCTCTGTTAAACTCCGCTGTGCTAACACTTGTTTCACAAGGCGTCTCTCTCTGTTCTGGTCATCCAGATCACCCACCTCCGACCTCTGTGGGCCAGAGTGACTTACAGTGTGAGCCTATGTCACTGTCATTCCGCCTCTTCTTCCCCTCTGGGAAAGGACCCTTGGCCAAGGAATGAAAAGGCTGACATCTGCCAGAAATGAAGAAATGCACAGATAGAGCTAGAGCACTCATACATAGATGATGTAATAGGCCCGCCAGGCCCACCACTGCAAACTACACGAGGAAGACAAATGACCGGCAGCCGAGATGGTGCCTAAGAGGCTGATCCGAGGGATCAGATGAGGCCTTCTTGAAGCAATCATGACGCAGTAGAGGCCTGAAGAAGAAGTCACGAGAAGGGAGTTTAGACTCGCTAAATGTATGCTGCGGGCAACAGGAGGGTGGGAAGACTTGGAGCTAGAGAATATGGATGAAGGAGAACTCATATCCCTGGCCTGGGCCACGTGGCAGGTCTATCTGCTCTGCCCCCCCAGTAAATGGTCCTATCTCCTTTAGAAGATCCAGCTCCCTGGAGTGAAGTCAAAGCTGGCAGATACCAGTTGTATGGGGCCTTGGGACGATTTTCCCTTTGATCTGTGTCTTTTGTTTGACTTGGGTTTTTCATTTATAAACCAGAAACCATGTCAAGCTGACTTAAGGGAAAACCCACTGCCAGTGAATCAATATCAAAGGAGAGAGTAGGACTACCTTCCTTCCTTCCCGCTTTGCTGTTTAAAAGGACTCCACACGAACATTTACTGGACACCGGAAGCAGATCAGGCAGATCAAGTGCTCAACCTTCCTCAGGTAGCAACCCTTTTATACTGTTCCATCAAATTACTTTCGTCACTACTTCATCATTGTAATTTTGCTACTGTTGTGAATCAGGCAACCCATGTGAAAGGATGATTTGACCCCCAAAAGGGATTGTGACCCACAGGTCACAGCTCAGGTGTTGGCCACACTCTATTATTCATAATTCCACAAGAGTGATTTTGTTATTCCGTTGCCTCTCTGTTTCCCCTTCACACCCTCATCTTAAGCCACAAGACAAAGCACCTTTCTTCCTTCTTTATCTTAAAACCCACTCAGGAGCCTAGGGTGGATTCCAACTCAGAGTGGCCTTATGTAAGATGTCTGAGACTTTGTCAATCTCTTTGGGAGCAGACAGCCTCATCTTTTCCCTGAGGAGTGGCTGGCTGGAGGGTTTGAACCACTGACCTATTGCTTAGCACTCTGATGGCACCACCAGTCTGGGAGCATCATCAAATGGGCTCCATTGAGTTTCCAGGTGGTGGTCTTCACAGAAGCAGATTACGATATTTTTCTCTTGGGGAGAAAGCCCTAGTGGTTTTCAACTGCCAACCCTTTCAGTTAGCAGCATAATTAGTGCTAAACCGCCATGCCACCAGACCCCTTGCTCTTTTTTCCCCTATTGATTGAGTATATACAGTTCAACACTAAGAAGACCAAAGGGATGCCCTCCCCACCCCCCACTGTAAAGGGGACATGGTGGGGTGGGTAGGGTGGGATGGGGGTGGTGTAAGTCTCCTGCCCTAAAGGCAACCACTGGTATAGTGTTTTTGGTTTTGTTTTCATTTTTACACATCCACCCATCAGTGTATCTACCCTGAAAAAAAAGGGGGGGGGTTATTTTTAGAGTACTGTTGTGTTTCTTCTCACATTATTATAAACTTTTGGGACACTAAGCCCGATTTGTTGTGTGGGGTCCAATTGATTACAAGTCCTAGCTGTGTTCTAAAACAGAGGGAGACTGTCCTGCCAGGCCCTCTGGGCTGCCCTTGTTCTGGATTTGAATCCCCCACCTTCAAGCTAGCTGACCATCATGTAACCACTGCCCCACTGGGGCTCTTTTTGTCTTCATGGGGGTCCATATGAGCCCAGGGAGTTCACGTCTTCATCACATGGTTCCATTGGACCATGGAGAAGAAATGCTGAACAGGAAGTCCTCAGTGGAAGCCCAGTTCTCTTCCAACAGACCCCAAAGGTCACTATGATATAAGCTGAATACCTCTCTCTTGTTTTAAAAAACTTTACCTCTCATTGTTATTGTATTGCACGATCAATATCTTTATAAATCCAATTATAAAGGAGGTTGGAAGCATTGCATATAAATTTACCTATCTTAAGGCACACCCCTATAAAATATACAGATCATAAAAAGTTACTCTGACAGTGACGAAGACTTGGACAAACTGGCATTTTGTCCGTTATGGTCAGAAGTCTACTGTAGAAGATGCTAGATCATCTGGATTATCTCTACTAATCACAAGGTCAGCAATTTGAAACCACCTCTAGCTTCACTGGAGAAAGACAAGGCTTTCTCCTCTAGTAAAGAGTTACAGTCTCAAAAACTGACAGGGGCAATTCTTTGTTCTAAAGCAGTGGTTCTCAAGCTGTGGGTCGCAACCCCTTTGGCGGTCGAATGACCCTTTCACAGGGGTCGCCTAATTCTTAGCCGTAGCAAACTTACAGTTATACAGTAGCAATGAAAATAGTGTTCTGGTTGGGGGTCCCCACACCATGAGGAATTATTGAAAGGTTACCGACGTTAGGGAGGTTGAGAACCACTGTTCCAGAGGGTCACTGTGAGTCAGAATCGACTTGATGGTCGTGAGTTTGCCTTGAGGCTGACCTCATCCTTCCCCCATTGATTTCTCTCCCCCTGCTTGTAGATAACTCTCTCCTTCACCCAAATTAAAACTGAGCTCCATAGCCTACTGCTTTCCCTCACTTGTCCCTCTCCCTTATACCTACTCCAAAGTCTTTTTCATTGGTATGGAAATCATTATCTTATTTGTTTCTTTCTTCTCCCTTTGCACACCAGTCTTGTGCAATATTTGTCTTTTTGTGATCGTGGCTCCCTTGCTGTTCAGTGATGCATAATACTTTATTATATATATATGTACATATATATGCATGTTTATTCTTTATTCTACTGATGGACATTAGGTTATTTCCATCTTCTTGCTATTGTGAGGAGCATTGAGAAGCACCTAAGTATGAAAATGTCTGTTTGGGTGATGACCCTTATTTTCTAGGGCATATTCCCCCAGCAGAAGGATTGCTGGGCTGCATGGGATCTCTGCTCCCAGTTCTTTGAGCTAGTGCCACATCACTTTCCACATTGGTTGTGAATATTTACAGTTCCCTCAGCAGCGTGTGAGGGTTCCAATCTCTCCGTGCCCTCGCTAGCATTTATTTTCTTCTCTGTTTTTCACGTTGCTGTTATTGTTGGTGTAAGCTAGCACCTCAGAGTTGTTTTGAATTGCATCTCTTGGGTGGCTTGTGACCGCAAGCATGTCTTCGTGTTTGTTGGGCATTTGGGTGCCATTGTTGGTAAATTGCCTGTTCATGTCCTTTGCCCATTTTAAAATCAGATTATTTCTCTTTTCCTTGTTGAAATGTTAGAGTTTTCTGTACATATTAGAGAGTAGTCCCTTGTTGGTTGTGGCATTGTCAAAAATATATAAATAAATAAAAGTCCTACTGTATGGGTTACCTTTTAACTCTTTTGGTAAATATATCGATGTACATAAAGTATCGTACTTTTGGCAGGTCACAACCAACTGGTTTTCCTTCTGTGTATGTTTCCTTCGTTTTGTTTGATAGTGTGTCTATACACTGCATCAGGGTGCTTCATTTTGTCCCTATTGTTTCATTGCTGGCTTACGGACTTGGGATTTTACATTGAGATATTTGATCCATTGTAAGTTCCAGAACAACTGAAAAGACTTTCCACAAAATAACTGGAAAGATCTTTTAAAACGATGAAGCAAAATCATGTCCCTCTCTGAAGAAAATCAAAGGCACAAAGAAACTCCAAAGGACTAGGAGGCCAGGTAAACCCCACCCTCCACAAGTTTGCCATCCGATGAGCTTGGGGGCACTGGCTACCTCTGCTGGCTGCTTTTGAAGGGATCATACTTGGTCACCCTTGACAGAGAGAGAGGACAAAATGGAGCAAAATTCAAAATAATAAAAAAAGCAAAATTTACTCATGCATTAGAGACTCAAGGAGCCCCTAAATCTATGACCCTTAGAAACCTTCTGAACTGGACCTGAATTCAACCCCTCACTTAGTTCGTAGTCAACTTATCAGTCTATCAAGAGAACAATCAACACAGAGAGGTATGCATTCTTGGAATAATTTACCTTACAAGATCAAAAGACCAGCCTTGGCTCAGTGCCCAAGCTCAAAAGACATGAGGCAACATGGAGAGGAAGTGGTGTAAGGGCTGTGACACGGTAGGGATCACAATCAGTGGCATTAAGCATACTGCATCTGAATTGTTGAAAGGGAAAGCAACTGGGTCTATAAACTCTGGCCCAAATCACACACACACACACACATACAAACTCCACTGGGAAGTGGTGGTGGTGGAGATCACATCACTTTATTTTTTAAACCCTGCCTGGTTCCAGTCGAGCAAACTCGGACGTGGCCACGTTGTTACTGTTGTCTGTGCTGACTCATGGCGAGTCCTCGGCTCCTTGTGTGAAGTCAGGCTCCTCCATGGGGTGTTCCAGGTGTCCTTGTTGAAGCAGGTCACCAGGACATCAGCTTTGAATTGCCAACCTTTTGGCTAGAAGTCCAGAGCTTTACTGTTTGCTTCATCTGGGTCCTCTCTCCTTTCCATACAAGACCCACTACCATCAAATTGTTTCTAACTCATCCACGCCCCCACTCAAGCCAAAAAAATAAATAATAATCCCAAACTCCTGTTATAGTATCAATTCTGACTCATAGCAACTGTGTGAGACTCAGACATCCCCTTTCAAATGTTTGAGACCATAATGCTCTTTGTGTGCAGGCAGACTCCTCTTTCTCCCTTGGAACAATTGGAGAGTTTGAACCCTTAACCTTTGAGTAGCAGTTCAACATAAAATCTGGCTTTCCACTCTACTCTTTCTATTTTTCTATGCCTTACTGTGTTAGTCCAGGTAGACTAGAGAAACAAATTCATAAACACTCATGTGTCTATACAGAAGAATTTTATATGCAAGAGCGACTGTACATTAAGAAAATGTCCCAACCCAGTCCAGTCCCAGGTCATAAGTCCGATGTCAGCCCATATGTCTGATATCAGTCTATAAAGTTTTCTTCAGGCTCACGAAACACATGCCTTTGGATCCAGTGGTATTGTAAACATCTCAGCACTGGCAGGAGTCTCCAAGTGGGTCCTCCGGCTTCAGAGGTCTGGTTGCATCCATGTGGCTTGTCCGGTTCAGGGTACTAGGGTAGGTCCAAGTGGCTTCTCCTCAGGGATGTGTTGCAGGAAGCAAGTTGTGTGTTATTTCCCATCCTCACCCCCTTCTTATTAAGTATAAGGCAGGGAGTGCAGTAATGAATGGTGGTATTGCCAAAGTTAGTATTTCTGCTAGAAAATAACCAGTCACACGTTGTGTGAGAGAGAATTCTCTGCAAATCTGGACATGTTTTTCATGATGTTTTTTTCTGTAGGTGTCCCCCTCCCCAATAAGGTAGGGTGATGGTCGAGGTGTGACTGGAGGAGGACAGAACTACGTAATAGTTACCATGCATCTAGCCTCAGCCCCAAGGTCACCATTGAAGTAAGGTGGCACCAGGTACCCACAAAGTCTCATTGCAGAGAAAGAGATAGTTATATAAAAGAAAGAAAGAGATAGTTCTCACCACAGTCACTCGGTCTCCCTAGAATGCAGCTTTTCTCTCCCACTCTGTGACCCCTGCTTGATATGTGGTTTCTGGTCAAAGAACCACACATGCTGCACAGGCCCACATTTTGTTCCCCAATGGGGCACCATTAGCTGGAGGGGCCCTGAGGTCAGAAGATTCTGGCCTCAGATGACAAACCTTGAGGGGTGTTGGGGGGTGAGCGTGGGGGTGGCAATCTTTAATTCCCATAAGCGAGTGCTTCAAGTCCTCCTCACTTTTAGCAGGCAGTGTTGCGTCGTCTTCATTTGGCCGGTTGCTCATAACCCTTCCTCCAAGCCTGATGCTGCCATCTTCTTCATATAAGCCCGTGTCTCTCATGATGTAGATTGAAGAAACATGGAGAAGGAATACAACCCTGACACCCTCCTCTCCAGATGTTAAACCATCAGAATCCCCTGTTCGATTCCCCATCTCCCTTTTAACCCACATAGAGGCTCTGCATGAGCGCACCTGGAATTCCCCTTCTTCTCAAGGCTCTCCACAGTTTGTTATGACCCACCCAATTAGATGCCTTAGCATAGTCCATAAAAACCAAGGAGATGCTCTGCTTTTATCTGAGATCTACCTGTCATCAGCAGGTATCTCTTATTTTGAATCCTTTTCTGAATTCTGCCCGACTTTCTGGGAGCTCCTTGTCAATATACTGTGGCAATTGCTGTTGGATGATCATCTTCAGCCAAATTTTGCTTGAATTTATTACCATCAATACTATTGTTCTATACCGTGCTTTATTCTGTTGGGTCACCTGTCTTTGGAATGAGTTCCAATATGGATCTCTTCCGGTTTATGTCACCCCCTAGTTGGTTGCCTTCCAAATTCCTTGGCATAGCTGGATAAGTGCTTCCAGTGCTTCTTCAGTCTGTTGTCCCATTTCAGTTGGTGTTCCCTAAATTCATGGAGCCTCGTTTTCGGCCATTGCTTTCAGTGAAGCTTGAACAAGAGTCTTCCTTCAGCGCTACTGCTTCTTGCTCATGTGCTACCTCCTAAAACAGGAGAATGGCAACCCGTCCTTTCGGTACCGTCTGTGCATTCTTTCCATCTTCTTTTGATGCTTCCTGTATCATTCAATAGTTTGCCTATAGACTCTTTCAAGATTGCAACTCAATGCTTGCATTTCTTGAAGTTCCTTCCGTTTAAGATATGCTGCATGTGTGCTTCTCTTTCGGTTTTCTAATACTAGGTATCTGCACATCTCATTATATTATTTGACTTTGTCTTCTCAAGCTGCCCTTTGAAAATTTCTATCCAGCTCCTTGGCTTCATGATTTCTTCCTTTTGCCTCAGTTATTCTATAGCTAAGCATACGTTTCAGAGTTTCTGCTTAAAACTCCTTTGATCTTTTCAGTCTTCCCTGTCTTTTTAATGCCAGTTTTGCTGTCTCCATGAATGATTTTCTTGAAATCCTCCCACAGCTCACCAGATCTCCTGTCACTAGTGTTCACTGCCTCCGATCTGTTCTTAACATGCTATCAGCGTTCAGGTGGGATGGACAACGTTCGTCTTTCGGCTGCTGTCGACTTGTTTCCTTCTCTTCAGCTTCTTCCTGAATTGACATGTGAGCAATCGATAGTCTGCTCCACAGTTGCCGCTGGCCTGGCTTTGGCTGTTATGGAGCTTCTTCTTCATCTTGTCTTCCCTTTGTCAGTATGATTTCCATCTTGTGAAGTGCAGGTGTGTGGCTCCCTTCTGTGTTGGTGGAAAAAGGCATTTGCGATGAAGAAGTGGTGGGTCTTGCGAAGTTCTGTCATGCGCTCGCCAGCTTTGTTTCTGTCTCCAACCTCACAGTCTCCAGCTAGTTTCTCCCTCTGTGTTTCGAATTGCCTAGAAATATCAGTGCATCTTGTTTGCATGTTTGATCGATTTCAGATGTTGGCGAAATTCTTACATTTCTTTTTCAGTAGCTTTGGTGGTTGATCAAGACAGACTCACAGCGGCTTTGTAGCACAGGAACTCTCCCTGTGGGTTTCTGACACATTAAGGCTTTAAGGGACGAGTCTCCTCTTTCTCCTGTGGAGCCTGTGGTGGTTTCAAACTGCTGACCTGATGTCTAGCAGCTCAGTGTCTAAGCACCACACCAGCTATGAATAATACCAAGTGCCAATTCATTTGGGCACCTGTTATGAGCCCTTTCGTAACCTGCCACATGGGAATGGCTGCCCCACTTGCTGGCATAGATAGCAGCCTGGGTTGAAGGCTCTCATCAGTTCTTCCCAGAGACCGCCTAAATTTGCTGAAAATGTTTGTTACCAGTCCATGCAGTTCTCACAGTTACTCAAACCAGGGGTCAGTGACCTGAAGGTGTCCGGCAGAAGGCCAGAATTCTAAGTCCACACAATCCTGGGTGAGGGCTGTCTCCATTTCTTTTGCTTCCTACATGTCACATTCTTACTAGATCCCATCCTCAAGGTGATTTATTTAAAGTGGGACCAAGTGTCTAGGCTGCTGAGTGTGCCCCTATCTTGGCAGGTTCTGCACTTGTCTCAGTTGCTGTGAGCTCCCCCACATGTCCGGCCTCAGCTCCCATGTGGACGAAGGCTGATGCTCAGTGCAGGGCGATGTGATGAAAGGGGCTTTGAGCATCTTGTACTTTTCCTCGGCCTCCAGAGAGCAGAGATGGTGGGCGCTCTCAGCAGACCCAGCTCCAAAGGGAGCCTCCACCGTGGAAGGGTCTGCTCACCGCAGTCCCTCAAAGGGTTTCTAGCAGGAAAAAAAAACAGAAACACAGAGCTTGCCTAGTGTTTATATTACCCCAAACCAACAGAACCATGTGGCCAGACTCCATGACAGCTTTTCATTTTTTGCCCGCGAGGCTTAAGTCTTCCCAAACATCTCTCGGGGTGCATTGGAAATCTCAGTGTTGATGCATTTAGCATAATTAGATTGAGCCGGCCTTGGTAACACTGGTATGTGTGATGCAATTAGCAAAGCGTGGCCTGCATGTGTGCTGTCTGAGGCTGTCTTCCTTGCAAACGGCCCCGTTTTTTTTGGGGAGGGGGAGGTGGCAGGCGGATGCCTGTCTGGAGAGGCTCTATGTTGAGAGCCAGAGGAAGACTTGTTCTGCTGGATGCTGACAGGGGCTTGGCGTTTTCTCCAGCAGAGATGCTCACAGGACCCTATTCCCTCTGGAGCAGAACTTGGCAGGTTTGAGCGCCACCCCAACAGGAGTTTAAAAGTCTTTGCAATAGGTATTATTATATTTGTGAGGAATGTGATGGGAGTGGGGAATACTTCCTCCTTTTGAAAAAAGAATCGAGCCCCAAAGAACAAAGGCAAAAACCAAACTCACTGTCAGCGAGTGGATTTCGACTCAGCGACCCTGTAGGACAGAGGGGAGTTGCCCCTGTAAACCTTTGTGGGAGTACAAAGCCTCACCTTTCTCCCACGGAGCAGCTGGGGTTATTGTACTGTTAACGTTGTAGTTAGCAACTCAACATATCCTAATGTGCCACCAGGGCCTCTTACCGAGTGATCAGTGGGTACTGCTTCTTTGTAAGCTGGGATGCCCTGGCTAGCCAAAATCCAAACTCACTGCCATCATGTCGATGCCTGACAGTGACCCTCCAGGGCAGGGTAAAACCGCGCCTGTGAGTTTCTGAGACTCTCACAACAGAATGAGAGAGCCCCGTCTTTCTCCTAAGGGGCGGCCAAGGGTTTCAAATCTCTGACCCCCCGCGCCCCACCCAGAGGTCTTCAGAGGGTGTTTCAAGCCTGGACTGTTTGCTTGTCCAGAGGGCACCAGGATGCAGAGTTGGGCAGCCCAAGGGTTAAGTGGATGGGCAGAGTATGGTCTTTGCACCTGAGTACTGCCGTAGTCTCCTGCTCCCATTGTATAAAGTTGCTGATCGTCTGAGGACTTTCAAGTACCTGATTTGTTTAACTGGGAAAAAAATTGTGATATTCCAATGTTTGTGCTGTGATCGGATATTTTATAATTGAGGTGTTGACAGCTGACGCTCCCTCTTCTCCATTGACTGTAGTGTTGCCTGTATTATCAATAAAGCTGCATATTATCCTGAGAATTGACAGTTTATCTCCTCACTAAGCCATTTGGGGGGGGGGGGCAGGGGACTGTGGCAAGGGACCACAGATGTGACAGCAGCAGTGACGGGCTGTCCAGCCATCCATGGGTCCTCTTGTCCCATCCCCACTTTCCTCCAGGAGAGTAGCATTCCCAGGATGCTGGGCTGGCTGGGGAGCCTTGCACCTAGCAAGTCCTTTACTAAAGGGAGGGACCCAATCTTCATTCCTGAGGAGTCTTATTGGGTGGGTGGGTGTCCGTACCTTGTGACCCACCCAATATATTAAAGTGACCAGACGTCTCACTTTTTAACAATTTAACCACACCCCATAGCATTTTAAAATTAAAATAAATATACTACAATACTATTTTTGTGTTCTATGAAAATTTTTGTTGCTCCATAGAGACCAAAATTTTAATCAAGACCAGGTCAATGGTGTCCCACTTAAAATCTGGTCACTTTAGGAGTACAAGCCAATGCATAGCCACTATGCCCCCAGAGGCCCGAGGTGATCAGGCGAGACTGGAGTCCAAGAAACAAGCAACATGCTTGAATTTAACCCAAGGCTTCTGCACACTGGCTGACACAGGCGAGGCAAACCTTGGGGCCACCATGTCTGGTTTCTGACGAGCACCAAACCACAGTGAACGTTTCGGTGAAAAGTCCAATGCAGATGCTACTGGCTACTATGGGCGTGTTTCCCATGAGATTAGGCACGCTTACACTTCCTGTCTGTGAAATCAGCAGAAAATTCTTCCCAGCCTGAAGCCATCCACTACTTTCGGTTACAAGATACTGAGCTCCTACTGTGGGACAGGCCCACGTCTTTCTGCAACACACTTGGCCTTGGAACTGAAGGACCCCTTCCCCACATAGCAACTCCTCAGGTAAATGCTGAAGATGGACACTCCTGTTGTCTTACAGGGCAAGTAGACATGGCATTGTGACTAAAGCCAGTGGCAACATAGAGCCGGCATATCTTTCGCACTAAAGAGTGATGCTTCCGAAAAGGATGACAACAGAAATCAAGTCACCACACCCTGCAGCCTCCTCTTGTCATGCCTGCCCTCCCCCGAGCCTGACCTCTTTTTCTGTTCCACAGCTTGTTCCCAGTCAGGGACAAGTCTAGCTCCTAGATTCTAAGTCCCAGGGAACTGGGCCTTGGTCTGTTCTGACTGGTAGAGCAGCCAGACTCTGAGCCTGGGTCAGATCACAAGGGCCACCCAGACCTTCTCGGTCAGGACTTCTAACAGAGTCCTCTGGTTTGATGCCCTGCCTGGGAATTTGTATTTCCACCCCACTTATAATGTACCAGAATCTACATTGGAATGAAATCCGAGGTGCCTTTTGCATTCCCAGAGGAAAGGAATCAGGACCACCTGAGGTTCTTGCGCAGATGTGGTGGCGCAGTGGTTATACGTTCAGTTGCTAAATGCCAGGTCAGCAGTTCGAAACCCCCTACCTCTCTGTGGGAGAAAGGCAAGCTTTCAACTCCTGAAAGGAGTTGCAGGCCCGGAAGCTCACAGGGCAGTGTTAGCTTAGCTTACTGGGTTGCCAGGAATTGTCATCGAGTGAGGTGTTCTTTTTTATTTCTTTATTTTTTTAATGTCTGGGCCAGAAACAGAGATTCTCAGAAAAGGCTGGGGTGGGGGTGGGGCCAGCACTGTGCGGTGGATTTTCTTCAGGTGAGTCACTCAAGACACAGCAAGGCTGCAGGACTAGGTCAGCTCTCAGGGTTTCAGGTAAGCAGAGAAATCTGGGTTGAAGATGGAACCCTCTAACAGCAGTAGCGTCCAGAGTGGTGGCTGCCCTCACTGCCCGGGTGGCCCCCACAGCTCCCAAGCCAATGTGCTTCTCAAACTTTACTGTGTGTTAAAATCACCTGGCAACCTGGCTAAACTGCTAGGCCAGGTGCTGCCAATCTGGGTCGAGGCCTGAGGGTCTGCCTTTCTAGCAAGGTCCCAGGTGGTGGTTTGATTTGAGAACCATGCAAGCTCTCTGCAAAACAAAGGCAGGAAAGGAAGTCCTGGTACATTTTGTGGTCAAATCAGTGGCTGCAGCTGAGCAAAGGCAGCAGCAGTCTCTCCTTCCCGGTGAGAAGCGGATGTTATCCCAGCAACCTCTGCAGCCTGCTCAGACTGAGTCCCGGAAACGTGGTAATAAGTCTAGCATGTGTCTCTGGACCTGGCTTTGGTGTCCAGTTGTGTAGTCCTTGGCTCAAGACCAAGGACAAGACTGAGCCAACTGAAGTCATCTCTCCAGCTATAGGGGTTTCCTGCCCTCCTTTTACCCCACGTTGAGTCACATTTCTAGACCCCTAATGCAACTGACCAAATGTGAACTTTAAGAGGTGCACCTGATGACAAGCACTTCCTGAGAGTGCCCAGAATTGGCTAGATTTTTCTATATCTGGAAAGCAAGTGTCAGATTGCTTACATTACAGTGCTGTGACGCCTTCCTGTTTTTAAAAATAATTTTATTGGGGGCTCTTTCAGCTCTTACAACAATCCACACATAGACTCTTTGTTTCAAGCATAATTGTACATATGTTGCTCTCATAATTTTCAAAATATTTTCATTCTATTTGAGCCCTTGATTTTTGTTCCTCCTTTTTCCCCCTTCCCCATCCTCTCTCCCTCATGAACCCTACATAATTTATAAATCATTACTTTTTTTTCATGTCTTACACTCACCGCTGTCTCCTTTCAGCCAGGATGGGGTTTGTTCCCCGAAGATGGGGTGTTATACATTGATCACTGTGATCGGTTCCCTCTTTCTCTGCATGATCCCCCCTTCCCCTCTCCCCAGTATCTCTACTCTCATTATTGGTCCTGAGGAGTTTATTTGTCCTGGATTCCCTGTGTTGAAAGCTCTTATCTGCACCAGTGTACATGCCATGGTCTAGCCAGATTTGTAAGGCAGAACAGGGGTCATGGTAGTGGGGGTGGGAGGTGGAAGCATTAAGAACTAGAATAAAGTTGTATGTCTTATTGGTGCTATACTGCACGCTGACTGGCTCATCCTTGTAACACTTCTGTGAGGGGATGTCCAATTGTCTACAGATGGCCATTGGATCTTCACACTGCCCTCCCTCTTGTTTGCATTGCTATGATTGTTCTGGGTTTTAGATGCATGATACCTGATCCCATTGACACCTCATGATCACACAGGTTGGTGTGCTTGTTCCATGCTAGATGACAACTTCTTCTTTATCTTCATGCCTTTAAGACCATAGAAGCTATAACTTTTGAGAGCCAGGCACCGTCAGCTTTCTTTACCACATTTGCTTACACACTTTTTTTCCCACAGTGATCTTGTCAGGAAGATGAGCATCACAGAATGTCAGGTTATTACAAAAAAGTGTTCTTGTGTTGAGGAGTACTTGAGTAGAGGTCCAGTGGGTGTGACTACTTCTAAAGCAATGTATGTAGAGTGTGTTGAAAGCAGAAACCACCATTTTCTAAATGTGTGGATGGAGTTGATTTTGGATAGGGCAAAGATCCAGTGTTTAATAACATCCACTCTGGGGTAAGAGTGTTGTTCCTTAAGATTGTTTTACTCTTCTTATTCATTTAC
Organism: Nesogale talazaci; assembly: GCA_004026705.1. Lineage (NCBI taxonomy): Eukaryota > Metazoa > Chordata > Mammalia > Afrosoricida > Tenrecidae > Nesogale > Nesogale talazaci. Next base: position 27,559 of record PVJH01000505.1, on the reverse strand, counting down.
CAAAAAAAGTTCCTTTTTAGTTCTAGTATGTTTCAAACATATAATTCTGTCTTTCTCTTTAATTAAAGAACAGCCAAGCAAGCAAGCCACAGAATCTAGTTAGAATTTAGTAATATTGTTTTGTTTTATTGCATTTATTTTTGTGGCTACCTTCTATCTGTGTCAAATGATACAATGAAGCCTGTTTTCTATTTAAGATAATTATATAAACCTTTGCTCTAAAAATAAATCTAAAGCATGCAAGTTATTTAGAAAGAGGGTAATATTTATTTTAAATTTGATTGCTTTCAGATATGGCAGATATTGTGAAGCTGATGTACAAAGGAGTCACTTTGGAAAAAATACTGGATAAGCAGAGTGCAGGCCCATAGCTATGAGACTAAGTCTCCTTACAGCCAGCTGGCCATCTTACACCAACAGTGGACTCTTTGCATGGCTGGTTCTGGGCTGATAATTTATCAAGAGGGTCCTTAAGTAGGACACAGCCAAGATTGATCCAACTCACTCCCTCTTGGTTGTTCTGTCTGTTGAGTTCTTTGAAGTAAAATAAGCAACATAACTTTATTAAATATTTACCATCTTGCAATTGCCTGTTGCAGAGACAAATCAATTGCTATGCTGCTGTCCTTGAATTTTGTTGTTGTTTATACGATTCAGTTCTTGTAAATATGCGATGTTGTCAATTTTGTGTTGGTGTCCTAGATTACTTTGGAAGAGACCAACGGATGTAAAGAATCTTCCTGGAGAAGTCTGGGGACATAGTGGTGATGTATTAGACTGTTAAGTGCAAGGTCAACAGTTCAAAATCGCCAGCAGCTCCAGTAGAAAGATGAGGCTTTCTGCTCCCAGAGAGACTTATATTTTGGGGGAGCCACAGAGACAGCTCTATCCTGTCCTGTGGGGTTGCTATGGATGCATTGGCAGTGAGTTTTGAGTTTCCTGAATTGCCAAGACACTACTGGCTGGTGAAAATAACAGTAATACCAATCAGAGTTACAGTTCTGATGCGGTGTACTACTGTTTGAGCAGCCTTGGGTAGTTTTCTTGGCATCTCTGTGACTCAATGTCCTCATCTCCATATCGGGACAGTAAGAACTCTGATTTTAAAAATGATGGCAAACTCCCAAATTAATTTTGTGACATGAACCTAATTCTTATACCAAATCCAGGCAAAGACATCACCAGAAAAGAGAACTATCAGCCAATATACTCTATGAACATAGCTGGAGAAACTTAGGACCAAGCAACATATAAAAAATGACAAACCAAAAAATAATACAGTCGGACCAAGTAGGATTCATCCCAGTATGCAAGGATAATTCAACCTTAGAAATAGAATACAAGTAATCCACTAGATAGATGCAGAAAAAAAGACATGATCATAATAATTATTGGACTGAGCCCCTGGTGACATAGTGGTTGAGTGTGTGACTGCAGTGCACTGGCTTAGCAATTCAAATCCAGCAGCAGCTCTCCAGGAGCAAGACTAGGCCTCCCACTCTGACCAGAGGGCACTGATGCCCCCCCCAAAACCCCATAATAATAACCCCATAATAATAACTAATGCAGAGAAAGAATTCTGCAAAATCCAATTCCCATTCCTCATAAAAGCACTTAACAAAAATAGGAATAAGAGGGAAATTCATCAGCAAAATAAAGGCCATGTTTGCAAAACCATCAGTTAACATCTTGATCAAAGGGGAGAAACTGAAAACAGTATCCTTGTTCTGGTTCAAGAAAGCCATATCATCATTCTTAGTGAACACAATGCTAGAAAAAAAATGAGCTTAAGGAAATCAAAAGCATCAAAATTAGCAAAGAAGTGAAAATCTCTTTTTTTTTTGGGGGGGGGGGAGCATCACTGCCCTCTGGTGGGAGTGGGAGACCCCATCTTGCTCCTGGAGAGTTGATGGTTGGATTTGAACTGCCAAGCCAGTGGGCTGCAGCACCGCACTCAACCACTACGCCACCGGGGCTCAGCCCCAAATCTCTTTTTCATGGATGATAGTCTCTAAAATGTAAACCATGAGACTCAGTAGGAAAATTGCTTGAACCAATTCAAAGATTCAGCAATTTGGAGGAGTTCAAGATCAACACACAAAAATCAATCATATTGCTGGATGCAAACAAGAGTTCTGAAAAGGAAGTGAAGACAATAGTACTATTTATAATAACTACCCAATAAATGAAATAGCTATGAGCAAACCTAGCGAGAGAAAGCCTAGTACAAAAGACTTGAATGAAGAAAATAACAAAGGTATGTATAAATAACAATATATAATATACTAAAGGTTTTTGAGGGCTAGGAAGAGAGGGGGGAAGAGGAACTGTTGGTGGCAATATTTGTACAGACCCACTTAATATATTGGATGTATGGACTATTATATATAAAAATCTCTGATTAAATATTTTATTTAAAACAAAATGCTGCTGCACAAAAACAGAAAGATCTACATAAGTGGAATAATTTACCATTTTTCTGGATAGGAAGATTTAATATAGTGAAAATGTCAATACCACAAAAGTGATCTCTAAGCATGCCGCAATTTTTATCCAGACCCCCCAGCATTGTTCTTTAAAGAGAAGGAAAAACTAATTACTAAATTTATGTGGAGTATAAATAAATCCAGGCTCAGTCAAACACCATTAAAGAATAAAGTACATGGCTTCTCAATCCTGCCTACAAAATTATGGTAATCAAACTAGCCCAGTATCATGAGACATGCATAGGTCAATGGAACAGAATAGAGAACACAGAAATAAATCCATCCACATATAACTGATTTTTTTTTTACAAAGGCCCAAACACATGAAATGAAAAAGAGATAACCTCTTCAGCAAATGATGCTGACAAAATTCAATTTACATTTTCAGAAGAATAAATCAGGATTAGAACTTCCCTCCATATAAAAAAGCAAACTCAAGCTGGATTAAAGACCTAAAAGTTGATCCTAGAACTACAAAGATCAAGAGAAAAAAAAAAAAAGGAACAAACTTAGGGTTCTTATACTTGGCATACATGATACACTTTTAAAAAAAACAGTGAAATATATGCCGATAGACTTGACAACTTGGATTTCTTAAAAATAAAATTAAAAGATTTCACCAAGAGAATAAAATAGAATCATAAACTGGGGGGAGGGGGGGAAGGGGGTGTTACCAGATCAGGCACATCACACAAGAAACTAATATCTAAAATCCTGAGAAAATGTCAAGATTTCAGCATGAAAAGGTGAATAATCCAATTTAAGAATGGGCAGAGGACATGAACAGACAATTAACAACAACAGCAACAAATCAGACAGCCGACAAGCATGAAGAAATGGTTGTAGTCACTAACCATTTGAGGAATGCAAATCAAAATGATGAGATAACACGTCACTGAGGAATTGATAGCAAAAGTCCCCCAAATTAGAAATCAAGTGCTAGGGGGATGTGCAGAGTCTGGAACCCTTATACATAGCTGTTTGAATTGGAAATACAGTACTACCACTGTGGAAATAGGGATGGTGCTTCCTCAAACAATCAGGAATAGAAACACCATGGCCTATCAATAACAGTACTTGGCATATACCGTATAGAAATAAAAAATATAGAACAAATAAGCATCTGCACATCCATGTTCATTGCAGCACTATTCACAATAACATGAAGATGGAATCACCCTAAACAACCATTCGTTGGGTGGAAGAATGGAGAAATAAATGTTGGTGCATACACATCATGGAATACTATGCATCGTTAAAGAATAGTCATGCAACTGTAAAACTAAGAGTCCGTCTGGCTACCAGGCAGGGAAAAATAAAAGGCTACAGAGAGAATTAAGGTGGTCCTCAACAAAGCTTAAAGGCAGGGAGAACCCACAGCGTTGCAGGGGGCAGCACTGGAGACATAGATGGGAATTATGCCTTGCCTGGTCTAACTCCCCCTCCACCCCTCTCACCGGGCAAAACACAGAGGGAGAACAAAAGAGCAGCAGAGGGAGTAAAGCAAGGAAGTCCCTAAGGAATTCTGAAAAAAGACTTCAGACTTGGGAGACAGGGATTGGCACCTCTTCAGACTCGACCAGAAAACATTTGTAAGGGCCAGCAGACAGACCTGGAACTATTTATCAGCCTCGCTCCTTCTGTTCCCCACCCTTCCTCCTTGTTTATTTATATAAAATAGGCAAGATAAAGTATCGGAGGAGAAAACAGTGGGACCAATGATTCAGGGGGAGGGGCGTGGAGTAGGGAAGAGGGGTAAGAAGGGTAAGGGAGGAGGGAGCAAACAAACCCAGGGACGAGATAAAAGCAAGAGACCTAAAATCAATGGTGAGGAGAGTGTTGAATACCTGGTGGGGTTTTGTCAAGTGCAAGGCAGCTGAGAAGAAGTCATGAGAGCCGAGTGAAGGTCAAACATGACAGTGGGAAAAGAGGAAAGAAAATGGAAGTAGAGGAAGGAAGTAGGAGGCAAAACTCATGAACAGAGTTATAAATATAGGCTTGTCTCTATGTAAATATATTAATATATAATGATAGGTTTATATATTTGTATGCTAAGTAATCAATGTAGCAGATGGATATTAAGTCTATATTCAAGTACTCCTTCAACACAAAATCGCTTTGTTCTAATAAGCTGGCATTCTGTGCTTCCCAACACAATTGCTGAAGTCAAAATGGGCACATAATAAAATGTGAAGAAAGCTGATGGTGCCTGGATATCAAAATATATAGTGTCAGGGGTCTTTTACGCTTGAGGTTAAACAAAAAGCTCACATGGATACCAACCTATGTAATCTGTTAGGTGTCAAAGGGATTGGGTACGCCATCAGAAGACCCCACACAAACAATCATATTGATGTGAATTATGTGGGTCAGAGTACAGACTCGAACGTCAACTGTAGACAGTTGGACATCCCCTCACAAAAGGGTCATAAGGGACAAAAGGGCCAGGGCACAGTACAGCACTAATGAAACATATAACTTTCCTTTAGTTCTTTAATGCTCCCTCCCTACCCCATCCCCTACTATCTGGACCCCAGTTCTATCTTACAAATCCTGCTAGACCAGCTATAATAGTACGGAAAAAAGTTGTCAAAGCATAAAACCTAGGACAGAAATACTATTCAGGAACAATAATGGGGGTAGGCATACCATGAAGGTAAGGGGAAGATGGAAGAAGAGGGGGGAGAAAGGGGGAACCAATTGCAATAATTGATGTATAACTCCACAACAGAAATGTGGGTGCAAGGAGACAGAGGACAGTGTAAGACATGAAAATGATAATAATTTATCAAGGGGTCGTGAGGGTGGAAAGGTGGAAGAGGGAGGGAAAAGAGAGGAGCTGAAACCAGGGGCTCAAGTAGAAAGAAAATTCTTTGAAAATGATGATGGCAAAATATGTCTAAATGTGCTTGCTACAATTGGTGTACAGATTGTTGTTATGAAATGTATAAGAGCCCCAATAAATTGATTTACAAAAACAAAACAAAGCAAAACACAGGGAGAATATCCTAGATTATGCTTTGCACAAAATGAAGATGGGGGTTGAAGGGAGGGTGAAAAGTAGGTAAAATTAGCCATGGCAGTAGTGGAAAGGAATGGGCCGGAGGGTGGGCATGGTGAGAAGAAAGAGGTATATCAGAGGAAGATGATGGGCTGTGCAAAACAATAAGTGGCCCATTGAGAAGGGCATGATGGGATGGGGCCAAGATGTCTGTGTTCAATCATGATTAGTGTCTGGGGTTTAGGGGATGAGACATCATTGAGACCCAAGATCCTTCCTACCTCATGCATCCCTATGTGAGCAGTCATTTCTTGGCAATGACTTGCCAATCTTGAAGAGCTGGTAGGTGAAGGTAGACATGGAGGAAGGTAGACATAGAGCAGTGAACTAGTTCACCTGGCTGGTCATTTAAGTAGGACTTTACTTGAGGCACTTTTGTGTGTCATAGCCATAAACCCAAGCCAGACTTTTGGAGTAGAAACCAAAGCTTGCCTTTTAAATAAGATATTTCAGATTCACTCAACATCAAATCTAAGGTGAACCCATTCATATTTGAAATGGTTTTTATAGGCATGCCAGGAAATGTAACTGAGGTCCCCAGTGGACTTGAGGACATCTTACTCATTGATAGTCAGGGATGATCGGGCTAAAGGTCCTTGTCAGTCTGACACCCCCCCCCCCCCCCCCACCCCCCCCCCCCCACACACACACACACTAAACTCACAGCCAGAGGTGCCCAGAATACTCTGGATCCAGAGTCTGTCACCTCCTTGTCTTTGATCTGGGGTTCAGGTTAGATGCAAAAACTAGGATCAATGGGAGGCTCTTCCTCAAAACTCTCCCTACTTAAAAAAAATGAATGTGTCTCTACAGAGGAGAAAACGAATTCTTTTAGTTTTAGCTAGGAAAGCTCAGGAAGATATCCTGTTATGGCTATAGTCAAGTGGGGGAAAGAGACACTTTTGCAGGAGGCTCATGAAAGGGGTAATCGGGCAGCAAAGTGTTGGAGAATCTCCAAGGCTCTGCTGCAAACTGTCTTTGGCTCGAGTGTCTCAGCAAACCTCCAGTTTGAGAACCACCCCTGGCTCTGCAGGCAGGGGCTATCTTCCTTCCATGGCTCCCAAACCAGTCCGTCAGAACTTGGGAACTTGATGACTTCATTCTACTTCTCGGAAAGGGAACAGACTTGTGGGATTTTCAATGAATGCATTAAATTTGTTGGTTATCAAAGGGAAAAGTAGAGGGAAAATAAACAACTTCTTTGCAAGATCTTGGCTGCAGTACAAGGACCAAAGTTGAAATCTTTGCTCTGAGCCATGCTAGGCTTTTGCAAGAGACCCTCCCAAGTTTGCTCCTAGCTCACTGCAGATGGGAGGAAAGAGACAACTTTCTTTCTAGGGGACTTCGGGAGTGCATGTTTCCCAGGGCTTTTTATCCCCCACCCCCCACCTCATGTAACAGCTGGACAAGAAGAGGGACAATGTGCTGGGATGACGTAGGAGATGGGGCACCAGACTCCTGATGGTTTTCTGCTTTTTAAAATATTATGCCGTTAGATGGTGTGGCAGTCATGTCATCTCATGTCAATTTCAGGATTGGGAGGGTCGGGGTGGAATCTAGCCTGCCACTCTGGAGATAGCCAATGAGACCTCCGGGTGGGCATGGCTTTCTCCTGAGAATTCTGGGAAATCTGTCATTATTTTCCCCTTGGAGAGAGAGGCTTACAGCGCAGTTCCTTGGAAACACTCTGCTGACAAGACACAAGGCGGGTTCCCTGTGAGATATCCTGGAGGAGAGGCTGCATGTGTTTACTCTGATGGAACTAGACCTCTGAAGCCGGAAAAGCCACTTAGAGACTCCTGCCAGTGCTGAGATATTTCTGCTCTGCACACACTGGCCTGTGATTGTCCCTGACATCATTGCATGTGCTTCGTGAGTCTGAAGAGGTCTTATAGATTGGTATCAGACATGTGAGCTAATATCAAACTTATGGACTTGGACTGGACTGGGTTGGGATGCTTTCTCAATGTTCCATTCCTCTTATATATAAACTTTCCTTTATATAGATATACATGCTTATGAATTTGTTTTTCTAGTTCACCCAGACTAACACAGGTGGGTACAGCTGAGTAATACAGATGCTCTAACCTGTAGGTCAGGTCGTCCACTGCTGCAGGCCCTGGAGAGAAAAGTTTAGCAAGAGGTAGCAAAGATTTTTAAAAATGCCCAGAGCTTTCCTTTACTGGGAATTTGGTCCTAGGAAATAAGCCCCCAAATGGACCGAGCTGCTTGTCACTGGTGTTTCCAAGACTGAAAATCTCCCAGACCTGGAAAATTGATCACCTGAGAAATGATGGGCCATATGAGGGCTGGTCTAGCCCAGCAATGCCCTGCTCCTCGGCAGAGGCAGATCACGTGGAGGAAGACAGGGGAGTGACATCGAGGGCCCATGTAAGATGAAAGTGGCACACGATGACAAACACAGCAAAGGTCTGTCATCCCGGCTTTGTGCCAGCACATACCCTGAGGGCAAGACTCGTGGTGGGTTATGGAGGTTATGGAGGGTTATTTTCTTTTGCAGCTTTTCCTGAACTTTCCAGAGAGGTTGACATGGTGCCTTTCCTGTTTTATAGCAAGAAAGGGAAAACAAAAACAAAAAATCCTGCTCTCTGAACAGCAAACAATGTGAATAAGTCTTTGCCTTGTCGGCTGCGTATGAAAGAGAAGTGAGCTAAGAGGGGGTTCCTTGCATGAAAGGCAGAAAGCTTCACCAGGGTTCCTTCCCCTGCCCAGAGAGAGGAAGGCCCAGAAGATGCTAGAAAACAAGTGATGGGGGCGCTCTTGTTTGGGGGAGCAGTGGGACTTTGTGGTCTCCTCAGTTGGAACATGAGAAAAAGGAAGTGCTTATCCAGTTTCCTCCCCCTCAGCTCATTACCAGACCTTTCTTGTGGCTTGACCAGGGCTCTTTTGACTAAGCGGGTGGATTTACACTGTGTGTGTTTGTATGTTGTACTTGGATTATGCCTTCACGTGTCACCAGGATGACAAGGGGGGTGCCACAGCAAGCAGGCGAACTTCTCAGTGCTTAATAGAAAGCACATTCCAGCACTTGATCTGCAGCACATAGAGCTGCTTAGAACAAAGCATTGCCCTAAGACATGGTCCCCAAGAGTTTTTAATGAGGAACAGGCCCCTGTGAAGGTATTAATTAAATATTTAAAACTGAAGGGCCTTTGCTGGCTGGAGCGTTGTTGGTTTTTGTTTTTTATGAGGGGAGGGAATAGGTTTAAAACCAGAGGAGTTTCTGTTCCAGGAACCTGTTTTGAGGGAAATGTTCCTGGGTGGGACTCGATGGGCACCAGGCTGTCAGGCCTATGCGCCAACTTCCTGTCAAAAACAGACATTCCGAACGCTTTCAGCACTGTCTACGTTGGGTCCTTGCTGTGGAATTTGGACGCAGCTTTGAAGAGGTTTTAACACAAAGAGGGAAATGGCGAGTGAAGACAAAATTACCAAGCGCTGTTCGAGGTCGTTTCTTACAAGCAAGAGAGGCATTAGCAAGGCCATTTGACAGGGGAAGAAACCAATTCTGAAACTGTGTTCCACGCTCACAGAGTTTGCTAGAAGAGCTGGACCGATACCCCATGAAAAGTCTGCCTATATCTTTTTCCATCGACATTTCAGATGACTGGACGTCTTCCTCGAAAGTATGAGAAACAAAGATGCATCTGTTGAGCAGGTCCTGACCCAGCGGACCAGTGTGATTTTGAATTCAAAGTAATCAGAGCCATTGGCTATTAGGTTGGCCATGGAAGAAGCAGAGTGTTAGCTAATGGTTCTAAAAGCAGTCGGGGTGATGAAAAGAGCAAGACCCTTGGAGGAAGCGGTCTGGCTCTGAGTCCCAACTCCACTGTTGACTATTTCTTGGACTCTCAGCAAGTTCCCTCCCGATCAAGTTACAAAATTATCTACAAGATGATAATTGCCGCTAGCCTCTGGGCAGCAAGTTCTCCTCCGTGCATCCTCATCCACATGGGGCGAGTAGAGGGTGGGTGGGACTCTGGGCCTTTGAGAATCAGCCATTGACAACAGTCTTCGGGCGCCTCTCCTTCCCAGTCAACCAGAGCTGGAGGAACAAGCTGAGCATTGGAAGTGTCGCAGGACACAGGCCTAGTGTGGCTTCTCTCTGCCTCTGCTAGACCCATGTTAGGGTCCATCAGGCCACTGTCTGTCATGATGGGCCCCCTCTTGGAATCACTCTTAGTGGAATCCCACCAGCTCAAGAACTCCAGCCTCCTCTCATTTTCTAAGCTCCTTGCTCCAGGTATCATGTTTGCTTGTACACGAAACCTCTGAATCCTGACCAAAGAAAATATGCCTTCACATTGGGAAAGGACTGCCCACAAGTGTGCTCTCATTTTCCATGGGATGGCCTATGTTCCATCACAGAGCTGTCCTGCCTGCTCCTGCCCCCTCTCAAGAGCCTTGGGAATGTCCCATCTAAGTATGTGTCCTTCTTTAGCTCAAGGACCCCCACTCTTCTTCCTCTACTCTCTTTAGGGAGCAAAGTTGTAGAGCCCTTCCATACATATACCCCCACCTGCAAACCGTGTCTCCCCATCACCTCTCCCCTTCTCCTTCATCAGCAGTAACAACCTGAAGTCCCCTGGGCCTGGGGCTGCACCTACTTGGAGAACTTATTTTGGAAGAAGAAGGGTGCAGGGATTGAGGGTGCAGGGGACACATTCTTTCTCCCTGGTCCCTTAACTTCTCTGGGTCTCAGATTTTTATTTCTAAGATGGAAGAGACTCCAAATTCTCTCATTGCTCTAAATGACTGAGTCCGGTCTGGCCCAGAAGCTGTTACTATCATGGACTCGTATTCTTAGGGCAGTTTGTTGGGGGAGAAAAAGGGTTAAACACTGAACCACTTCTTGAAAGGTAGGAGTTGGCTCCGAGGACAGCCCTGGAGCCCTGCTTCAGAAAGGTGACAGCCTTGAGAAACTTTGCAGGATGCAGTTCCCCGGCGGGCTTGTCACGAGCCAGTTCCATGGCATCCAACAGCAATACCAGCTTTCACCACTGGAACCGTGATGATTTGACAGGAAGCGTGGTGGGTGGGCAGAGCAGGTTGGACTAGGCCTTTCAACTCTCTCACTCACTTTGGTGTGTGGGCAAGTTCAAGTCGCTGAGCCTCAGTTTCTTCACTTTTATCAGGACCATAATCATAGGATGTCCAGGGTGTGCCGATGTCAAATCTCCAGAATTCTGCCTGGCACTAGCAGTGTCTTCTCTCCATGAGCCACCTTGCCCACTACCTATCTCTGGCGTCCAAAGCTTGGGCAGGGCGGTGGGGGGGGTGGGGGGGGGTGAGAGGGGGCGGGGAGAGAGACTAGCTAGCTGCCTCCTTCTGCGCCTGGAACAGGTGACAGGACAAGGGGATGAGAGTTCAAGTCTGGAAACACTCAGACTGCCTGTGAGTCACACCATGCTAGCAGCAAGGGCTGCCAAGGTGGGGGGTGGGGAGGGGGGCAGCTGGCCAGTGTGAGCACAGGAGGTTCTGCCCTGAGGAGAGTAAACACAGTTCTGTCTGTGACCGAAAAAGGCCATCATCTGCCCGTTGTCTGGGCTGTGCACAGCTTCCCAGGGAACTGCTCAGGGAGTTCCATGCACTGTGTCGGAAAGCCATCAAGGGCCAGGCCTCAAGGAAGGACTCCCGACTGCAGCGCAGTGGGGCCAGAGCTGCTCTGTCTCCAGGAAATGCAGCCGTTTATCCCCCCAGGGAAATGGGCCAGCAGCCTGGCAGAGCCAGACAGTGAATCTGCCCATCCCCTGACTCAGTCCCAGGCCTGCCACTGTCTCTTAGGAGGTGACACCCTTTTGTGCCCTGAGATTCATCTGAATGCGCCCCACTACGCTTGTCTCATGCTGTCCACATCCCAAACTCACACCTGCTCCCAGCTTATGTGTCCCCTTCTCCTGCTGCCCCTGGTCTTAGTTCCCTGGGCCTGTAAATTATAGGCTGCTTTGTTGTTCCCTGTCTCCTCCTAGTCCTTGATGGGATTTCTTTGGGCTGATGCCTGGACTCTCATCTTGATCACGTTTCCTGTCTGAAATTCCGTGATGCTCATGCAGTTTCTTAGAGCCCAAGCTAGACCTTCAGGCTCAAATGACAATACTCCCTGCACCGTCTGCACAGCTCCCTGATTATGAGGAGGGTCTTCAGGAAGGGGCAGACCTGGGCTTACATCTTTCCTCTGCCATTTTCCCCCAGCTGTGTACCTTGACCTCGTTGTGTTTTCATACTCAGATTCCTCCCTTGTAAAAACTATAGTTGGAAATTTTACTTTCTTCTCAGATTTGTGGTCAGCATGAAAGGAGATCCTTCAAACACAGGGATTCGATGTATCAACGATGCAGTCCTGGGTAGCTGGCCAACAGTCTGATGATACGAGTTTTCAGAATTATCTTCTTTAATACGTTTGATACCTGTGCTCCTTCCACTTGACTTTCTTGTGCCAGTTTATCCTCTTGGCTCACCTCGAATCTGGCTGGCTTGAGGGTAAGCGTGGCTGTGGTGAGGTGGATACTCATTCAGATGCCTGCTCAGCTTCAGTGAGCCCTACTGATGGCCCAATGGGTTATGCGTTGTACTGCCGACCACAAGGACAGCAGTTGAAACCACCAGCATCTCCACAGGGAAAGACGGACTATCCAGTCCCATCAACAGTTACACTCTTGGAAGCCCACAGGGACAGTGCTCCTCTGTCCTAGAGGCTCCTAATGAGCTAGCACCATCTCAAAGGACGGAGTTTTGGAATCGTTGTTTGCTTATGCACACATCTATGATTCCTTACTGCTAAATCGTGGTGACCTTATAAGAGCACTTCAGAACATTTTTGGGGAAATGGTCTTTTCATACCATTTCCCCACAAGCTTTCTTAAAAAAAATCATTTTATTGGGGGCTCATACAACTCTTATCACAATCAATACATCCATCCATTGTAGGCAGATGATATTTGGACACTTGTTGCTTTCAACATCCTCCCTCTACCTAGGCCCTTGGCCTCAGTTCCTCATACTTCCTCTCCCTCCCCATGTCCCTCCCCCATGAACCCTTAATAATTTAGAAATTATCATTATTTTGTCAAGCATACACTGTCCGATATGTTCCTTTACCCACTTTCCTGCTATCCTTACCCAAGGGAGGGGGGTCACATGCAGATCCCTGCAATTGCCCCCCCCCCCTCCACTCTACCTACCCTCTACCCTCCCGCTATCACCTCTCTCACCACGGGTCCGGAAGGGATCATCCCTCCTGAATTCCCCATGCTTCCAGCTCCCATTCTTACCATTGTGCATTCCCTGGTCCAACCAGATTTGTAAGGTAGAATTGGGATCACGACAGTGGTAGGGAGGAAGCATTCAAGAACTAGAGGAAAGTTGCGTATTTCATTGTTGCTACACTGTACCTTGACTAGCTCATCTCCCTGTGACCCCTCTGTAAGGGGATGTCACTTCACTTATTGATGGACTTTGAGTCCTCAATCTATACCCCCCTCATTTATATTTAGAAGCAACAGTCAAGAAATCATATGTCTAGTTTTTAATATTTTCTGCTCTCTTTTCAGTCAAGGTTTGTCTGTTTTACTTTGTTAGACATAATTTTAGCCAAAAGGCCAAGAAGCGATGTGAAATTTTAGTTCTTTGATTGCTGATAACTGATCCCTTTGACATCTCATGGTCACACAGGCTGGCGTACTTCTTTCATGTGGGATTTGTTGGTCTTGAGCTAGACGGTCGCTTGTTTACTTTCAAACCTTTATGACCCCAGATGCTATATCCTTTGATAGCCGGACACCTTCAGCTTTCTTCACCACATTTGCTTATGCACACTTTTGTCAACAGCGATCATATTAGGAAGGTGGGCATGCAATGTTATGAATTTTAGTTCTTTGAAACCTGATAACTGATCCCTTTGACGCCTCACCCCATAAACTTTTTGTAGGACCCTCATGTACATGGCAGAACAAAACGTGGCCAGACATGGCACCATCTTTATGCTTGTTGGGATACGTGACTCCCTAGTGGTGGCTCTTGTGCCACCTATCTCAATAAGAGTCTCCCCTGGACTCATGATCCTTCCTGTGACAGACACGAAGTCCTTTCCTCGTGATGGGTCTTCTGATGACGTGCCCAACGTAAGCAACACAGGGTTTTGGGGGGCATTTTCGGTTTTGTTTCTCTGAAGGTAAATGGAGTCTTCTGTACATTCTGTCAGCACCCCAATCGCAAGGTGTTGATCCTAGTCCAGCCCGCCATTCACCCCTGCCACCATCTAGTCTTTACACACACATGAGACTCTTGGCAAGATGCAGCCTTGTCCTCGGTGCGTCTTAGTCGCCCAAGGAAAATCTTGGCTTTCTAAGCCTCACAGCAGTCTTTTGCAGCAAATTGGCCCAAGGACATTCAATGTATTTATTCTTAATGGTTTCATTGGCAGAAAATTTACATATCATACAATTTAATCATCCAACCATATTAAGAATAGTGGTCTTCAATCCTCACCACAATCAATTTTACGACCCTCTCTTCTCTCTTATACTTGTTATTAGCTCTTCATTCTCCCCCCACCTCCCCTGCCCTACCTTCCATGAGACCATCAATCCAGTAACATCTCTATAGAATTGTCAAGCCTAGATTTCATACACAGAACAACACACCTCCAAATCCAACAACAGTAACAAAGTAAAAAAATCACTTTTCGGCCTTTTGGTTAAGATTAAGTGTAACAAAGTAAAACAGACAAACCTTGACTGAAAAGAGCAGAAAATATTAAAAAGCAGACATTTAATTTCTTGACAGTCGCTTCTAACAACTAGTAACAACAACAAGTGTGTATATAATCATGTCTGGGTGTTCTTTGTTGACAATGTACATGTTCACACTGGTTGACAGTTGGAGTGTTCCATCAGTGGCAGTTGGAATTGTGCAGGTCAGCATTTGGGCAGAGTCTACAACCATGATCTGCGGCTGAGGGAAGGACAAGCTCAGGTTCCAAGGAACATGGCCTCCTGACATAGGACCTGGTGTCCGGTGGCCGAGGGTGCTGTGTGTCTGTTCGTCAGCATGCCCAGCTTGAGGTCAAGAAGGGTGCCTAATTTTTCCTGCACTCCTCCTGTCTGGCACCTCATCCTTGTCCTGCAAACGTTTATTGAGTTAAACCACAGTTCTCACATAACGACCAATTTCTTTTTCAATTAGTATGCTTTCTTCCTTTGAGAAAATCAATAAATGATTTCTCATGCCTTTAATAGAGCTCAAGGGACTATATTCAGGGTTTTCTCTTAATGGGAATGAGAATGGCTCATTTTAACATTTGTCTTGAGGCAGCATTGGGCCATCAGATCTAGGGAAGGGCTTGCAGTGTTTTCAGAGGTATGCGTGACCTAGAGTTTCCCCAGAATCCAGAGTAGCAGCTCAACATGGCCGTGTGTGTGTGTGTGTGTGTGTGTGTTGGCTAGGAGCAGGGGCTTGAGGGGACTGTATTGTTGCTGTTAGATGCCATCGAGTTGGTTCTGGCCCATAGCGACCCTGTGCACAACAGAACGAACCAGTACCCAGGTCGGGGCTGTCCTTGCGATTGTTTCCATGCGCAAGCCTATGGTTGCAGCCACGGTGTCTGTGCATGTCCCTGAGAGCCTCCCTCTTCTTCACTTCCCATTTACTTGACCAACCCCGCTGTCTTCTCCAGGGACTGGTCTCTCCTGACAGCGTGTCCCAAGGACATCAGTCGAAGTCTTGCCGTCCTCATGTCTAAGGAACACTCTGACCATGCTTCCAACACAGGTCAATCTGTCCTTTTGGCAGTGCATGGCAGTGTCAATATTTTCTCCAGCATGGCAGTGTAAATGCAAACATTGATCTTCGGTCTTTCATTTTCAATGTCCAACTTTCTCCTGCATGTGAGGCAATTGAAGACACCACGGCCTGGGTCAGCTGCACTTTAGGCCTCAAAGGAACGGCCTTATTTATTCAGTGCTCTAAGGAGGTCGTGTGCAGCAAGTCTACTTAACATAACTCGTCTTTTGATTTCTCGACTGCTGCTTCCATGAGCATTGATTGTGGTCCCCGAAAGATAAAAATCTTTACCATTTCAACCTTTTCTTCATGTATCGTGGATTTACCTCTTGGTCCAGTTGTGAGGTTTTTGACAGTCTTTTCAGTCAGCTGTAATTCCTCCTCAAGACTACAGTCCTCTTTCTTTATGAGTAAGTGTTCATGTTCTCTTCACTTTCCACAAGCAAAGTAGTATCATCTGCATATCACAGGTTTATTAATTAAAATTTCCTATAATTCTGATGCCACATTATTTTTCATATAATCTCGCTTCTCTGGTAATTTGCTTGGCATACAGTTTGACTGAATATGGTGAGAGGATACAACTTGGTTGTACCCCTTTCTTGATTTTTAAACCACATAGTAATCCCTTGTTATGTTTGCACAACTGCCTCTTTTCTCTCTCTCTTTTTTAAATATTGGTGGCTCATACAACTCATCACAATCCATACATCCATTCATTATGTCAAGCACATTTGTGCATTTGTTGCCATCATCATTTTCAAATCATTTGCTTTCTACTTGAGCCCTTGGTATCAGCTTGGTATCATTTTCCCCTCCCTCTCCCATTCCCCCTCCCTCATTAACTCTTGATAATTTATAAATTATTGTTATTTTGTCATATCTTGCATTGTCCGACATCTTCCTTCACCCACTTTTCTATTATCCATCTTCCAAGAAGGAGGCTATCTGTAAATCCTTGTAACCAGTTTCCCCTTTCTACCCCACACTCCTGGTATTGCCACTTTCAGCACTGGTCCTGAAGGGATCAGAGGTCCTGTATTTCCAGTTCCTATCTGTACCAGTGTATGTCCTCTGGTGTAGCAGAATTTGTAAGTCAGAATTGGAATCATGATAGTGGGGAAAGATGGGGGGAGGAAGTCCTTAGGAACTAGAGAAAAGTTGTATGTTTCATCATTGCTACACTGCACCCTGACTGGTTTATCTCCTCCTCGTGATCCTTCTGTAAGGGGATGTCTGGTTGCCTACACATGGGTCTTGAGTCCCCAACTGCACTTCCCCTCATTCACAATGATTTGATTTTTTGTTCTTTCATGCCTGATACCTGATCCTGGGACACCTTATGATCACACAGGCTGGTGTGTTTCTTTCATGAAGACTTCAGATGCAATATCTTTTGAAAGCCAGGCGCCATCAGCTTTCTTCACCACATCTTTAGTGATGGTGTCAGGAAGGTGAGCATCATGGAGTGCCAATTAAATAGAACAAAGTATTTTTGCATTGAGGCAGTAGTTGAGTGGAGGCCCAATGTCCATCTTAATACCAAACCTATAAATATATGCACATAGATCTAGTTCCCCATCCTCATATATATACATATATATTTATATATGTACACGCCTTCATTTAGCTCTCTGTAAATGTCCTTTGCCTTCTAGTTCTTTCCTCTATTTCCTTTTATTTTCCTCTTGTACCACTACCATGCTCAACCTTCATTTGGGTTTCAGTAATTCCCCTCAGTTACATCACCCTTGATCAAGCACTACCAGGCCTCCTACACTTCCTTACCACCAATTTTGGATCATTTTTTATTTCCTTGTCTTTGTTAACACCACTTCCTTTTCCCCACCTACCCCTCTCCCATGTCCCATCCTCCAGATTGTTTATCCAGCCTATCTTATCTAGGTAGAGCTGCAGAAATAATAACATGCACAAAAACAAGACACAGAAAAACAAAGCAACAAGAGCAAACAACAACAAAATCCATGGCAAAAAAAGAGAAGTACCTGTAAAAAGCTCAAGGACTATTTGCACAATTGCCTCTTGATCCATGCACAAGTTCTGCATGAGAACAGTCCACTGTTCTGGAATTCCCATTCATCTCAAGGGCAAGCATTGGGTGGCTAATTGCCAGGTTGGCACTTCAAACCCATAAGCCCCTCCTTGGGAGAAAGATGAGATGATCTGTTCCTATAAAGACTTGTAAAGTCCAGGAGACCCTTTACAGGATTGCTTTGAGTTCAATCCACTTGATGGTGAGGACACAGATTTTTCATTCGCTATGTTGATGTCCGGGTTGATGGGATGGACTGCTAAGTGCAAGGTCAGCAGTTTAAGCCCACTAACCTAGCTGAGCTGGAAAGATGAGGCTTCCCACTTCCATAAAGACTTCATAGCCAGGTTGGTGTGCAGGTTGTTCACTGTACTTGGAATCCTGGTCATCCGGGGAGTGTGTGGCCGGGATCTGGCCCATGCTGTTTTGCCAGGGTATGTCTGGTGCCGGGTCATACCCAAAAGAGCCTGTAAAGCTTTCTCACGAGAAGTTTGGACGGTGCTCTACTGGCTAGTCCAGCTCTCCTCCTGGAAACAACTTCCCTCTTTTTCAGAGTCCTCTGGCCCAAAGGTCCCCCATGGTCTTTGGGGATTCAGTTCCTTTCCCACCCAGCCCCATTTTCACCCCCACCTTGTCCCAGAGACTCTCACAACAAATTAGGAGCCGAGAGACTCATGCCAGTCACTACTGTGCTAGGTGTCTCCCCCCCCCCCCCCCCTCCACCCAAGTCACTCCACCCCTGGACCACACAGGTTTGTACCAGCCAGAGCTCACACGACCCTGCAGACCTGCGGCCAGAGGCTTTGCTACTCAGTGACTGCAGTGAGAAGCCCGGAGCCGGTCACCGGCAGCTACTGAGTGGGAGGGAGGATGCAGACTTCAGTGTGCTGAGCTGCGTTTGAAATGACTGACAAGAGGGCTACGTCGGAAATCTGAACAGCTGTGGGCTCTGGGCGCAGCAGATGGGTATGCAGGGAATGCACTGCCGCTTTAATCACATTGAACACGCCTGTCAGAGACTCGGGCCCATCTCTGTACAGATGTGGGTTCAGACCTTGGCTGCTTGACACAGGCCAGCCTTATGCGGTGCGCTGCCCTCAGCACGGCCAAATGGAAAGTGATTTGGGCCCTTTGTTTTCAGCAGAGAGCAGCTAGCCTGGGGAGGAGCAGTGGTCACATTGGGGCTGAATACAGGTGAAGGGATTGTTGGAGGTACCCCCATCCCCAAACACACATGGCCTAGAGGCCAAGGGCTGGGCTGAGGCTGAGCAGGAGCGGGAAAGATGGGCTTCTCCTCCAGGGCCGGGCAGGCATCCAGCTCTGGCTCATGGTCATCGAGAGACGATGACAAGCATCGCTGTGTGTGAGACGGTGCTCAAAGTCTGACCTTCGAAGAATGAGGGATTCAGAGAAACAGAGGGTGAAATGTCTCATCGTACTCTTCTGGGCCATGTCAGCATATCATTCCAGGGCAGCCCTTGCCAAAGGCATTCAGTACAGCTGGACTCCTGCCCAAGGAATGGCAGTAAGATGTGCTCGGAGGAGGGGCTCTGGAGCAGAGGGCCTGGCGTTTGGTTCCTGCTGATGCCTTCTCCCCAGGCTTCCTCAGTCACCGTCCATGGCAGGCTGAGGCCAAGAGGCACTGTGCAATTGGGAGAGTGAGAAAAGCGTGCCTGCTCTGTGCCAGATGGTTCTGCATGCCACCTGCCTAGTACAGTGCTCAGTCCCGATGATCCCATGGCGCTGGTTTAAGTGCAACTCAAATGAGGGGTCAGGGTACCGAGACGTTTGCAACTTGCATGAGGGCAGCCGTCTAGAAAGGAGAAGGTTTCAGGGTTTCAATGTCTTTCCACTTTAGTGTCATGGTGACCAGAAGATGTCCACCTTTCTCACCGTGTTGAAGTGGCAGGAAGAGGACAATGCATGGAATGGACATTCGGGAGGCTTGAAGGGAGAGAGATAATGCAGCTGCGTCCACTTAACCCCAGTGGTTACAGAAAGAAGTACTCAGCATTTACATGCAGTTTCAGATACCCCAGTGCTGTAAAAAAATCACCCCGAAGTAACCTTGCTGCCCTGAAAGACGAGGGTGCTTTCAACAGTTCCTGGACAAAAGTAATGGAAGGATAGTGGCATTTGTTCATGACCATGTTGAAGCCTTCTTATAAGGACAGCATAGATTTGGGCCCACAGATCTGGGCAGGAAAGATTGTCTACTCCCCTCCAGGGTCACCGGAAGGCTGGTGGCTGGGATCGCCTGTAGTCTTCCTCCTTGCCCCACTACCTGGTCTGGGCATCTAGGCTGCCTGATAATGGGGGACTTGCCTGGTGCTTTCTGCTGCAACAGTCAAGAGGGAACTTGGGCACAGCATGGCAGCCCCGGGCAGGGAGGCACCCTGTGAGAGCAGGCATGTTGGAGCTGAAGCTGGGGGGCTTAGCTTCTGAGACTACACAGAGGTTTTCCCCTCTCCCTCAGGATTTTTCTTTTTTCAAAGCTATTTATGTATTTATCTTTACAAAACAACCTTATCACCTTCAAAGTACTCTCCCTGACAATACATTCGTCAAATCTGTGATTCCATTCTTGGAAACATTTTTCAAGCTTGTCTGTTTGGATGGGTGACAGGACTTTGTCACCTCTTCTGTGTTACCAAATTGCCATCCTTTGGTGTCCCTCTTCATTCGTGGAAACAAAAGGAAGTCTCAAGGAGCAAGGTCAGGTGAGTAAGGTGCCTGGCACAAGAGAGGGATGCTTTTTTTTTGCCCAAAGTAGATGCACTGAGATGGCTGCATGAACAGGGGCATTGTTGTGGTAGAAAAACCTATGCCCTATCTGCCACAATTCAGGTCTTTTTTGGTCACACACTATAAGGACCTCCAAATAGAAATCTTGATTTAACAGTCTGATCTGATGGAACAAACTCCAAATGCATGACAAACCGACATTTTCATTCTTTTGGGAAGTTGATCCAACTTATAGAATAAGGTTTGTCATCCATCAACATTTCACCTTTTTTTTGAAATGGAAAAACCACTTGTGCACTTGAGTTTTTCTGTAGTGTTGTCCTTGTAAGCTGCGTTCAACATCACAACATCAACTATTTCAGGGGCATTTTTCCAGAGCAGGAGATGAAATTTCACAGCTGCACCCTGTTCTCTTAAATCAGCCATCACAAAAAATGAGGTTCAAGGGAAAGTACTTTTATGAAACAATTCACTGTGACCAAAGAGAACCTTCCCAGGCTACACCACTGGATGCACTAACTCAGAGTGAGTTGTTTGATGCTAGCATACCACAAAAGCTCCACCTAGTGGTGTTTTCCCCCCATTCTTTTTGTGGGTACTCCCTCATATAGCATTCCTTCCACTGTGTTCTATAGTTTGGAGGCATCACAACTCTCCCACCAGATGCACAGGCAGAAATATAGACTCAACTGATCTTAGTGTAATGCTTGTGTAATTGTAATGCTTTTATAGAAATATCAGAAGTGGGTGCCTTTATAAGCTTAAATGATTTTTTCTTCTAGTTTAAGAGGCTAGACATTCAAATTCAGAGCACTTGACAGAGGGGACAGCTTTCACTCTGTGAGTGCAGGCAAAAGACCCTTGTCTTTTTTAGCTTCTGCTTGTTGGTTCCTTGCAGATCTCTGTTTCTTGGCCTCAGCTTCACCCTTTCTTTTTCTCTGTTTGCTTGTTTAAATTTTTTATACCTCAGAAGACGTTGAGCAGATGTGGGTGGTAGAGTGGAGTATACCCACAACTAGATAGAAGTTGACAGAGGATATTTGTATATGTGTCTTTAACTTTGCTGCAAGTCTGTCCATGGAGATGGATCAGGATACAAGAGTCAAAGTTATGGAGATTCCTTAGACATAACCAAACACTTTGCGGGAATGAGTTGCTGGACCTGAGGGATCAGGACCAAAGTTGTGGGGTCACCATGGTCAAATGGCAGAACATAGTTGACAGAGACAATGTTTTACTTCCTACTTTGTTGAGCAGTGCCTGGAGAAATGAAAGCTTGAAAGCAGCCATCGAAGGTGCAAATTTTGGTCTCTCTCTATTCATAGTAAAGAAAAGTGGTGGAAGCTGAAAGGCACATGGAAACAATTAGGAAAGGAGACTAGTGGATCATGCAATCATCAGTTTCCAGGACTCTGAGGCCAGAAGAGCTACATGGTACCCAGCTACAACTACCACCTACTCTGAAAAGGATCCTACTAGAAGGCCCTGTATAAAGTGGAAGAAAAATGTGGACCGAACTCAAAATCATAAGAGATCAGTTTACTGGCTGAATAGAGACTGATGGAGCCCCTCAAAACTGTGGTCCTTAAATACCCTTTGGTTCTGAAACTGAATTCAGTGTCTCAGAAAATTTAGCTTTTTAAGAGCAAAAGGGCAGCATTTCCTCAAGAATATAGTTCAGAGGGTTAGGACAGAAGGAAGAGCGGAAACAGGAAACAAGGAGAAGTGAATTAAGGACGATACAATGAAGGGTTGCAATGAATGGGTTGAAACAAAATGTATAGGAATAGTTGAAGACATCACTGAAGACACAGTTGCTACAGTAAAGCGCGACAAAGAAACTGAATAGTGCCTGGTTATCAGCAAGAGTAGTGCCTGAGGTCTTAAAGCCTTGTCTTCAAACAGGCAGCCACGCGAGTGAGGAGTCATTTAAGACCACACGGCAGAAGCACACCAGCCTGTGTGATCCAAGGATTATAAACAACATAATCCAAATCCAAAGGAGGGAATGGGATCCGAGATTAAATTTTGAACAGCTGGGTTGCAGAAGACTATGGATGATGGTTGAAACCCAAAGTCCATTTGCAGAGTCCTCACATAGATTAAGCCTCCAGTGAGTAGCGCCATCATAGTTGAGGAAGGTGAATAGCCTGTTATCCGTGAGAGCATTGCAAAGACAAGTATAGGAGAGATAGCTGGGTTAAAATGTAATATCTTATTTATAATTGGATCTCCGCTATGCCCCATTTAAAACGTGTTCTAATTGAAAAAAAAAGTGAAGGGAAAATACACATGAATTAAGTGTCCAGTGAACCCCCTCTCACGATAGACCGGGCATGTGAGTAGCCTTCTAAAGTGGAATCTAGCGGTGGTCATTAGGTTGAATTTTGAAACTTTATCATTTTACCTCACTTTAAAAGTTCTAGTTTTTATCATTTTCTACTTCCTTTTCAATTGAAATTTTATTATTGTTAGTTTTTTGACAGGGAGGGGGTTGGTTGTTATGTTTTTGTTTGCACGAAATCCAGAATAGACATATCTATAGAGGCAGTAACTTGATTACTAGTTTATTAGGTGTATGTTGAGGGGGGTTGGGAGAATATGGGGAGCTAATAACAATGAGTACAAGAAAGAAGAATAATTGATTATGGTACAACTTCTTGATATGGCTGAATATTGAATTGTGTGGTATATGGGTCATTATGTGGCAATTCAACTGCTTACAGATAAAAAAGGCAAAGCAAAGAATTAAACTGAAATGAAAACAAAGTAAGTATGAATTATTGAATGTAAAATTGATGATCTGCTCTGTAAACCTTCACAAAAATCACAATAGAAAGTTAAAAACAAAAGAGTGACCGAAAGACATCCTACACTCATCCTGTCTCATTAACACAAAAAAGATAACCCATTCTCAATTGGTGTTTTAACCTAAGCATGAAGGTTAGGATTGACAACACATTGCAGCGAGAATGGCGGTGAGGAGAGAGTGAGGGTATGGGTTTTGTGTGTGTGTGTGTGTGTGTGTGTGTTCATAATCCCATCCATATGCTCACTTCTTGGTAGGAGGAGAGTTGAAACCACATTATAAGAAGAGCAGGTGCAATGTGAGACTCAAAACCTGCACCACCCTCTGAACTTTTGTACTTCCCCAATCTACCCCCACACCCCACCTCTGCTCAGGCGTAGAGGCTCCCACAAATCCATAGGAATAAAGCAAATGCAGCTGTTCCACTCCTGGATGGATGGAAAAGTCACCAACTTTATGTTCTTAGGTTTCTGAAAATCTTTTATTTCCACGTGTTGAAACGTTTGAAGTCAAGATGCCTCTTACCATCTGAGCATGTTTATGAGAACTGCCTTTTCTGAATCCTCCATCCGACCCCTCCCCCTTATTATCAAATGGCCTTCACCCAATCAACTGAAGCCAAACCAGTTCCCATGGAGCCCGGTTTGATTCCTGGTGCGTCCATGCGTGTCGAGCAGAAGGGTGCCCCCTCACTACACTTCCCCAGAACGGACTTCTCAGCAGATGCTTCATCACCAGGCCTTGCTTCTGAGGGGGATGGATTCGAACCATCCACCTTTCAGCATTCGAGTGAACGATATATGCCACCAGAGACTCCATTACAATAAATAATTATAGTGAAAGAAGAGAAAATTTAGTCAAACCTGCATTCTAAGCATGTAGGGTTTCATCTGTGCCTTTGTCAGATGCTTGCGATTCAGCAGCTGTCAGCAGAGAGTTTGGAGCTAGACTGGGGGAGGGAGGGATGGACTGAGATGAGATGGAAGGATCAATGGGTGGAAAGGTGGGGTTTACATTTCTGTAAGGGTGGCACCCAGGAGGCTGCTCACGGATGTCTGAGCAGTTACCAGAGGGTCCATGCGATGCAAGATCTGTGAAGGCAGGTCGCTGGGGGTGTCCTCTGTGTGTGTGCCCACCGCATGGAGCAGCAACCCTTGTGGAGAGTAAACAGGAAAACTGTTGGGAGAATGGCTTTCTCCAATCTTTGAATAGAATGAATCCCAGCACTTCCTTCGGCTTCACCCTGGGAGCTCATAGGTGTAGGCTAGTGGTTACAGGGCAGGAGTGAGAAAGAGAGAGAGGTCAAATCTCTGGCTGCTGTGACCTCTGACCTTTGTCCCACTCCCTACTGGGGGACCCCTCAGCCTGTTTGCCTAGCTCCTCTCCTGGCTTCTAGAGAGGAGCAGGACCTGGGTGAAGTGCCCTTTCGTCCTTGGAACCTGTTGAGTCGCAGAACTTGAGTTCTTCCAGTGGAAATAAGGAGGAAGAGTTTGATTACGTATACATTTGTTTGGTTTGTTGTCTTAAAGCAGCATTTCCTCAAATGCAGCTCCCCTGGATCAGGCGCTCCATGACTCGTGTTTGTTGAAGGAGCACACGGCTGGTATTTGCCTCTAGCCGTAGTGAGTCTGCTCCCAGGGAGGGGTGGAAGCTTCGGTCTTGTTAGTGTCTCTGCATTCTGAAATCCTAACATTCCAGTGTGATTTGTAAGGGGCATAGGTCATGTTTATGGTGAGACTGAACCCAGTTGGAATCCTCACTGTGTGGCCTCGGGTGGGGTACCCATTCTGAACCTCATCTGTAGGTCATCCAGCCACTTTGCTTGGCAGAGACTGATTTGATGCCAGCTGTTTCGGCTTTAGTATAATTAGCCTCCTCCTGCCCTCATACAATGGTTGAAAGTGTTGGAGAGCAAGGATGTCACTTGGAGGATGAAGGTGTGCCTGACACCAGCCATAGTGTTTCCAATCACCTCATACCAGGGGTCTGCCCCCCACCCCCACCCCCAAAAAACACCAGAAAAAAGCTCCACTGGGCAGAGCTTTCTAGTATGTAGCACCTCCCTCCCCTCCCCCCACCGCCCAAGGTGAGCATCTAGTAACTCGTTCTGAGTTAGTGCACCCAGTGGTGTCACCTGGGAAGATTCTCTTTGGTCAGAGTGAACTTTTTCAGCAAAACAGTTTTGCTTGAACCTCATTTTTTGTGATAGTCAGTTTAAGAGAACAGTGTGAGGCTGTGAAATTTTGTTTCCTGCTGGAAACACGCCACAGACTCTGTTGTGATGTTGAACACAGCCTACAAAGATAGCGCTGTGGAAAACTCTCAAGAGTGTGAGTGATTTTCTCATTTCAAAAAAAGGTGAAATGTTGATTAATGACAAACCTCGCTCTGGACGTCTGTCAACTTCTTGAACAGAACAAAATGCCGACTTGTGTATTTGGAGTTTGTTCTACCAGGTCTGACTGGTAAGTCAAGCTTTCTATTTAGAGTTTCTGAAAAGACTGCATATCAGTGTGTGACAAAAAAGTGCCTGTTTTATCAAGGGGTCATGAGGGTGGGGTGGGGAGGAAGGGGAATAAAGAGGAGCTGATATCAAGAGCTCAAGAGAAGATAACTGCTTAGAAAATAATGATGGCATCATATGTACAAATAGGTGGGATACACGGATGCATTGATTGCTATAACAACTGTAAGAGCCACAAATGACCTTTTGATTAAAAAAAAAAAGCCCGATTCCTGGTTTGTGGCAGAAGGGGGACTGGTTTTGCCACCGCGATAATGCACCTGCTTATGCAGCCATCTCAGTGTCCCAGTTGTTGGCAACAAACAGCATGTCTCCTTTGCCCCACGCACCTCACCCACCTGACCTGGCTCCGTGTGATTCCTTTTTGTTTCCAAGTGTGGAGAGGGACGGGAAAGGACAGCAATTTAATGATACAGAAGAAGAGAAGCCAAAAAATGAGGGAGGTGCAGTCAGCCCTCCAAACAGATGAATTTGAAAAAAAATGTTTCTAAGAATGGAATCGCAGATTTGGCAAATGTGTTACGTGTAATGGAGAATACTTTGAAGGCGTGAAAGTTGTTTTATAGATATATTTAAATACATAGCTTTAAAAAAATCTGTTTTTTTTTTTTGTGGGAGGTGGATAACCCCTCATATGCAAGCAAAAGTTGGACATTGATTGGTAAAGTGGATGCTCAGGGAAAAAGAGATCCAGGAGGTGCAGGGGCCCTGTTGGCTGCCACGGTTGGCTCAGGTACAACAGGGATGTTGAGGGGGCACAGGATGGGCAGGGCTTCGATCTGTTGTGCCTAAGGCCATTATGAGTCAGAAGCAACTTGTCTGCACCTCGCGACAGCATCGCCAAAGTGTCACGATTTAAGCACTAGCCAGGGTGCAGGCGTCTCCCTCATCACCCACCGCTCTATATCCACACTGCTGAGCACCTGTCAATAACCCGCCTTTCTCTCTCCTGTAGTTAACTCAGTGAAAGGGACGAATCCCAGTGCAGGACACGGAGCAGTTCAATAAACTTTAGGCAGGCGTTCCATATTTCTAGCCAACCTCTTTAAGACACAAAAACTGTGCTATTCGGTACCCCTGGCCCAGAATTTTTCCCTTCTTCCTACCTGGATCAAGTCCAGGCTGGAGTTGTAGCAGTCCTGGTCCCAGGCAGTAGGCATGAGGCAGAAAACCCTGCAGAGCCTGCATCTGAAGAAGTCTCCCTTCATTTTCCCACGCCATGGATTTTTGACGATAGTCCATGGTCTTCACTTCCTTCCCTGGGCGGGGATGTTGCCCCAAGCCTCCTCACACAGACTTCCCCACTGACGAAGGGTACAGGGCACAGGGCATGCCCTCTCCTTTGCTCCACACCAGCTGTAGGCTGCTTGTTGTCTGGGTGAATGAAGGGAGACCGAAGAGGTGGCACGGTCATATGGCGGCACTGGTGACGAATCTTAAACATACCACGGTCTTCCAGAGAACAAACCAATCCATCTTTGAAGAAATGCAACCGGAAGGCCCCTTTTCGACATGAGGCTTTGGCTTGGTGCAGCCGTTCCTGCTCACGAGCGTCATGTTTGACAGCGGAGGGTCGGGGAGGACGAGCGCTCAGTGGCACAGATGGACTCGGTAGCCACAAGAGCTTCGAGGGCACACACATTGGGTGAAGGTGGACCTGGCATCATGGCAACTCACGACACAGCAACACTGGATTCTTCGGCCTGGCAGACCATCACCCGCATAAGCTGTCACCTTTGAAAACTGTTCATAGAAGAGCATTTTGCTTGTTTGATTTGCAAAAGCAAAAAAAAAAAAAAAAACCCTCAAACAATACCATTGCGTTTATTTTTAATGTCCCTAAAGCTTCCTGTAAGGATTAAAAACAGAAACGGGACGTCGGATGCCCCGGCCCGCGGGGCATTCGCAGCGTGGATCTCTGGGTCCGGAGCCTGGAAGACGAAGATGGGCAGGGGGCGCGAAGAATGGAGGCAAGACAGGTTTCTGATCAAGCCTCGTTTATTGGGGCAAAACTCAGGGTATATAAAGCCAATGTTTTACAGCTTATGTTAATGAGGTAGAGTCAACAGAGGCCAATCCT